>PVJS01002339.1:0-85433 GCA_004027185.1 Glis glis | reverse complement strand
TCCCTCAACCTGTCCTGGGTTTTAAAGTCAGCTCCTAACAGGCTTTGGAAGGTTGGAATTGATGGCCAGACTCCACGAGGTTTGCCTCTGGGTCTATGATAATACATTCTGATGTGGGAATGAGGTTCTTTAATGATAATCCCATTCCTCACCATAGCTTCCTCACGCGAAAGTCTGCTACAAACTAATTTTCTACCCTTACTTAGCTTTCACAGGGTAAAAAACAAAGTCTTCGGATGATTTTGTCACCGTCCCGGCCCATCATGTAATGTCAGGCCCCCGCCAGCAGATGGCAGGCACGCCACACTGCGCTTTGGCAGCTGGAGAAGCTATGGAGTACCAGGAATTTGTCGTTTTCAACGAGGGAGGGTCTCAGGTGCTGTGCGTCTTGGGTCAACGTGACTAGAGACCAATTCCAGGGAACCCACGACATAAGTCTATGAATTGGCCTTGACGTTAAAATGTTCTTAGTTGGAAAAGGAAACAAAACTGAGTTTAGAAAAAAAAAAAAGAAAGGAAAACTCCTTAAATAAATCTGTCAAAATGAGGTATGAGGTGAACATCCCAAGGTCCTGGGCTTACTGCTGGGCTTTGTTTCACGGATACATGGATCAATACAATCATAGTTGAGGAGCTGGTATGAAAACATAATGGCCAAGAGAATAGGGCTGGAAACAACTGTAAAAGTATGTTATGTTCAAGGAGGATTAACTGAGCTTGGAGTGGCTGGATGGAGTAGGGGAAACAGAAGAAAGTCAGTGGTGAAATTAGAAATCTTAGGAAAGCTTTTTTTCTTTGTTCCCTTGAAATGATCTTTCCCAAGGAATTCTTTATCGTAACACTAAGGGTTTTACCAGTTAGGAGGGAGACCCTACACTATAGTCATTTCAGCTTTTACTTCATTGCCCTCAATTTCTCTGACCAAGACCTAGCTGGTTTGGGTTACTCTCCCTTCCCCACTAGTTAAGTGGTTGCTAGACTTTTTGTTGAAGATGTGCTGACTTGGGGACAGGTGTCAGCATTAAACAGCATCAAGAGGACATTCCTATTTCCAGACATGCAATGTGGTTTCTGTGTCTGAGCAAAAACACATTTTATCTCTGTTTGTGTTTGAGTTAGTCTTTTGAGACCAGCAGCTGTGTGGGCTCTGTTTAAGGAAAATGGTCACAATCCCTTGAATGGACCACACAGGTCAGGGATTTATGGACATGGACATATTTCTCTCCCCCCCACCCCTTCAAGTAGTCCTTGAAACTAGGACTACTATGGAATTACACGGTGGAATTACATGGTGACAGAGCTATCTGCAAAGCTGTGTTGAAAAACTACAGATTTAGTCATAAAGGCATAACTAAAGGCATTAGCAGTTTCCTGGTTCTATTGCCCTTTCCATATCTGGGGAGGGTTGAGGGTTTACTTATTTTCCATTTCAGTAAGTTTATAGTTACATGATCATCCATCCATATTTGAGCAGGGGTGGATATACTTGTCTTCAATGTCTCAGCCAAAGACTGGGCCATGGAAACAGTTCACTTGGAATACAATCAAGGGGGGCATTATCCACAGAGAATTTAAAAGCATAATGAGACTGAATAAAATTTGATCTGTTTTTAAATTGTCACTGTGCCCAGAAATTCTTAAGTACTGTCAGTAAAAAATCTTTTTCTAATTTCCAAACATTTGCCGTGATCACAGCTGAGTTTCAATAATATATATGCAAACTTCAAGTTAGTGCATTTAAAGCACTTATTTAATAAACATAGGATTCTTTGTGGAAGTTAATTGAGAAAACTCCAAGCTATGCAGTTGGCCTCCAACACCCGTGGGCTCAGCTACTGCATTCATTTTGGGGGAAGTTCCTTATGGTTCGGAATCCTTCAAGCTGGCTTCCGGTACAGTTCATATTTCCAACTCCCACAGTGCTATATATTTCTGCATTTAAACAGTACATTTGAAATAAACAAAGATATCTGTATGTGATTTTTCTTTTCTGAGTTTTTTGTTTGCTTGTTTTTGGTGTTTTTGCTGCTGCGAAGTTGTAGGCAAGGTTAATTAGACACAAAAATGTCTGCCAACATCCAAAATCTTTTTATTGATGTACTGGAAATAAGATTCAAACTCATTTCTTGAAGATTGGTGCAGAGAAGTAATGGAAAAGGCTACTAACTATGCAAAATGTAAGGTATTGGACATTTACATAGAAAAAGGATCCAATTAGAAGAAAAATACTAGATGTCCATCAACAGATGAATGGATTACAAAACTGTGGTATATACACACAATGGAATTTTACTCAGCCATCAAGGAGAACAAAATTATGTCATTTGCAGGAAAATAGATGGGACTAGAGAATATTATGCTAAGTAAGATTAGCAAGTCTCTGAAAGCCAACAGTTGTATGTTTTTTTCACATGTAAAAGCTAGAGAGAAATTTGGTAAAAAAAGGGAACTCTGATAAAGGAGTGGAGACTGCAGTGGAGATGGAGGGAGTTTAGGAGAGGGAGGGGGAGGAGATGTGATGAAGGCAACCGTTCAAGTAATGCTATGTACATACACAAAATTATCAACACTGATCTCAATGCCAAGGGAGGGGGAGGGAGTGGGGCAGGACTTGGAGGGAAATGCACCAGGTGTTGTGTGCATGTCTGTTTCTATAACTCTATACCTCTTTATGATGTATAATTACAATGCACCAATAAAAATATATTTTACAAAGGAAGAAAAATGCTAAGAGAAATAAAAAAGATGCCAATTTTACATTGTCAGAAGAAATAAGAAGGTAATACTTGAATGCCCTGGTCAGTTTCACCAAGACCTGGACACTAATTCTTTTTCTTTTTTTTTTTTTTTTTTGCGGTACCGGGGATTGAACCCAGGGGCGTTCTACCTCCGCGCTATACCCCCGGCCCTATTTTTTTATGCTTTATTTTGAAACCGGGTCTCATGAAGTTGCGGAGGGCCTCACTAAGTAGAGAGAGAGAGAGAGAGAGAGAGAGAGCTGAGGTTGGCCGCGAACCCGGATCCTCCGGTCTCCACCTCCCAAAGTACTGGGATTACAAGCATGCGCCACCACACCTGGCCTGGACACTAATTCTAAAGCAGAAGAACAAGTTAGTTTTTACTAACTGTGATAGAAATTTATGATGAATTTCCAGTGCATGTATTTTAGTGAAACTCTTTTTTGACCGTGAAAACATTTGGAAGTGACTAGAATCGATACCAAAGAAACAAGGTCATGGCTAGACAGTATGTAATTTCTGGAATGTATTATAAAAAGGGAAGTTTTATGGAACTTTGCCAGTTTTAGACTTACATTTAAGAATTTTCTTAGCTGTTTGTTATATCTATTGCTCTCTGTGAAAGAACTTATGACATTAAAATTAATAAAAAATGTTCTACCAAGTATCAGAGAACAGATTGACTGTGTTTTTTATTTAGCATGAATATGTGAAGAAAATTAATTTTGATCAAATCATTGAAAAATTTCTATAAAGTTAAGGCTAGAAAACAGAAACTTTAATTTTATTGTTCATTATTATAATAGGCTAATATGTAGGTTTTATTGTTCATTGTTATGATAGATTAATATGTTTTTGCTTTAAAAGAAATAAATCACTGTTTCTATTTTTTACTGTTATTATTTTTTTCTTTTCTTGTCATAAGTGTTACTCAAAATAATTTTCTTCTGTTGAGGAAATGATCCTGCAAATATCAATTATACTAGGGAGGCCATGCAGCTCTTTCACTATACATATTGATCACAGTGAGTTAGACCATGCTATAGTAAAAAACTCCAAAGTCCCAATCACCATCTTAAGCTCCCTCATGTTGTCAGTTCAAAGTTGCCCTGGGACCATCCAGCCAGCAAATGGGGAAGAAGAAATGAGGGACGAAAGAATGCTGAAGATGAGGCAAGACATTTTATGGGCATGCCTGGCAACAACACATCCCACTCCTCTCCACATTCAGTTGGCCAAATCCAGCCAAATGGTCTCAACTGAACCACAAAGAGGACTGGGAAGCGCAGGCTCCCAGTGTGTCAAGGAGGAGTGAACAGGATTGGTGAGCATCTAGCCAGCTGTCACTTGTCTGTGTTGGGCTACTTTCCCTGCATTTTCTTTCCTTCCTTCCTCCCTTCCTTCCTTCCTTCCTCCCTCCCTCCCTCCCTTCTCTTTTTTTTTCATTTACCATTGCCATAGGTTAAGTGGTATCTCTGTAGTCTCTCCTGGTTACCAACCATGCAATCGAGTTCTGCTAAGCAATCAATGGGTTTCAAATCAAGCAAGTGAACTGCTTTTTAATTTTTTTCCAAATAGGATAATATATGCAACCCAGTGCACTAAAAATTGATAAATGTGTTGCTGTTCTGGTTGGAATAAGAGTGAGAAGTCAGAAACATTTAATTAGTCTTTTCATTAATCCACACATCTCCTTTCCTTTCCCATCTCAGCCATGTCTTAGACTACTGCCTGTGCAATTCCAAGGCTCTGATTTACAGAAGTTGGAAAGCATTCCAAAGACTAAGTTGGGCCATGGAAGCTCGTTCTACAGGTAGTGAGTGTTGTTTAGAGAGATTAAACTTTAAATCCTAAGGGATTAGGCTGCTATACCCTACCCAACACAGCTTTATCTTATTTAACTCTACATAGTGTCTCCAAAAAATCTCCTACTCATGTCAATTTTTATGTTCAGCTACAACCTTTTCATCTTGTTCTTAATATTGAACTTACTTTATTCATTCAAAATAGAATGGTAGCTGTTCAAAAAACTATGATAGAGACTCTAACCTAAAAGGAAAGAATTCTCATAATATTAAAAGAATAAAATCTAAGTTCAAAGTTGAGTATACAATGTGATATTAATAATGGAGAAAGGACTACTTTCTCTATATTTAAAGATAGTTGAGTTTTTCGTTTATTTAACTTAACTCCTGGGGTAGACTCAAATCCCACCAAAACCAATCAAGCCAAATGTCTGCCTTAATTGTCTGAGACTCAAGACAATGTCTAATGACCACCAAACCAGGGTAAGAAGCTTTTCTACCAAGTGAGATGTCTTTGCATGTAAGAAGGCCCTGGGAACAGCAGGCATGACAACAGGGGTGTTAGATGTAGTTTATATTTGCTGACTGATCAAGGTGGGCCTCCATACTATGTACAGAGGCTGGAAGGTGTCTAATCGATAGCCCAAACCACACACCTGTGAACTTACCTGTGTGAGTCCCTCATTACTTCTCTCAAACCTTCCCACTAGGCAGAACCAGCTAACGTACAATCGGTTCCACCCAATTCACTGTTCTCTTCATTTGCCTGGGGCCTTTTCCCTCCAAACATCACTGATATGAAGCAGAGGTTTTTTAATTGTGGTATAACTTTTGGAGTGAACATAGTATCACTTTTACAGACCTTTGCTCCTTTTGGCTCCAAGCAGAAGCTCCCTGTGTTAACATATTCTTGTGATTCCAGAAATGCAAACATAGTTCCTCAAAGAATCCACATTTCTATTTACTTGGAATTTTTTTCACCTGGAATAAGTCTGAAACGTATTAATTTGGTTATTAGATATACTTCTGATCACTTATACACTAGCTATCAACTGTCTATACTGTTGTCAGAACAAAGTATGGACAAAACATCTTTGTGTACATATGTATTTTATCACATGCGTTTTTCCCCCTACATATTATAATATCATACACTATTTTCCTTTATTCTGTTAATGTGGTAACATTTATTTCAAAATGTTAAACTAACTTTCCATTCCTAGGAAAAACAAAACTTTGCTGTGCTGTTTAATCTTTATAGATCATACATCTTTTGTATTACTTTAATAAGTGAAAATTGACCAGATTTATTTTTTTTCTTGTAATGTTCTCTCTGGCTTGCTACCAAGTTTATACTGTCTGCATAAAATGAATTGAGAAATGTTTGCTTGTTTTCCTGTTCTCTGTAAGATTTTTGTGTAAGATTGGTATAATTTCTTGCTTAAATGTTTGATGTAGTGCTCAATGATTTCATCTAGACCTGGAGCATATTTAGTTTGGCATGGGAAGATTTTTAATTATGGTCTCAATATCGTTAACAAAAATAAAATTATTCTGATCTATGTCAGATAAACAATATTTGGGACATAGTATACTGAAAAATTATTTGCTGTTTCAAATAATTCAAATTTAACTGTCAGTCCTGTATTTTATCTGGCAATCATGTGGTGTACTCATGTCTGAAGGAGTAATGATTGTCCACCTTTATCCCAATTGTAGTAATTTGTGTCTTTTCTTTCCTTTTCCTTGAATAATCTCACTAGAGGCTTATTAATTTAATTAGTCTTTTCAAAGAACTAAGCTTTGTTTATTATCTTTACTGTATGCTTTCTTTCCCATTAATTTCTACTCCCATGTACTTTTTTTCCCATTTTTGTATTTAGCATGGAGGTTACACTTCTAACCTCTTGAAGTGGGTAATTTAATACATGGTTTTTAGTTTTTCTTCTTTTAAGATAGAAAAAGTAACTTCTTTCTAAGCATGATTTTAACCTATTCATAGAGAATCATGCTCAGAGACTCAGATTTTATTCTGTAGTTGCTATGGAGCCATTAGTTTTATCCTGAGGAGTAACACCTTTATATTTGCTATGTTGGGCACATGCCTGTTATTTTGCTGTGAAAATGGTATTTTTTTGGTGTGGGTGTGTGGTACTAGGGATTGAACCCAGGGACATTCCACCTCCGAGCTACACCCCCAGCCCCATTTTTTATTCTTTATTTTGAAACAGGGTCTCACTATGTTGCAGAGAGCCTCGCTAAGTAGCTGAACCTGCCATCCTCCTGTCTGAGCCTCCCAAGTACTGGGATTACAAGTGTGTGCCACCAGGCCTGGTTGAAAGTGGTACTTTAGGGAATGTTGTGGTCTGAATATTTGTGCCCTTTTTGCCACCAAATTCATGTCACAGTTCTAACCCCCAAGGTAATGGTATGAAGAGGTAGGGCTTTGGGGAGATTAGTTCATGAGGGCATCCCTTATGAACAGGATTAGTACCCTCATAAAAGAGGCTGCAGAGACCTTTGCACCTTCCATCATGTAAGGACATAGCTAGAAGAATGGAACACTGAATCTGCTGGTACCTTAATCTTGAACTTCTCAACCTCCAGTACTGTGAGAAATATTCATTGTTTACAAGTGACCCAGTTTATGGTATTTTGTTTTAGCAGCTTGAATGGACTGAGGCAGGGAGACATGAAGCAGTAGAGCACATGGTTGATGATAGAATATCAAGAGTCGGGCTTCAGGAAATGGGCAGTTGAAAGACATGGTCATCATTATTGGAGGGAAGGGATAATTGAAGAAGCAAAGACTTTGGTTCATATTGGTTCAGAGTTGAAGCCTCAGAAACTGGGTGAAAGAAGCTCCTTTAAGTTCCACATTTGACAGTTGTGTTATGTTTAAGATTTTCACTATGTTGTAATGGTTTAATATATATAGTATATTAGAATATATGGCATACCTCTGAAAAAAAGAATATGTTTAGCAACAGTATTATATATGATTACATAGCATGCTAGTGCTTTAGCTTCTGTGTTAGTCAGCTTTTTGTCACTGTGACCAAAACACCTGACAAGAATAACTTAGAAGAATATACAGAGAACTCAAGAAACTCACCGCTAAAAACACAAACAACCCAATCAAAAAATGGGCAAGTGAACTAAATAAGCACGTCACAAAAGAAGAAATACAAATGGCCAATAAGTGTATGAAAAAATGTTCAACATCATTAGCAATCAGAGAGTTGCAAATCAAAACTACCCTGAGATTTCACCTAACCCCAATTAGAATGGCAATCATTAAAAACACAAACAACAACAAATGCTGGCAAGGATGTGGAGAAGTAGGAGCTATAATACACTGTTGGTGGGATTGCAAATTAGTGCAAACACTTTGGAAAACAGTGTGGAGGATCCTTAGAAGAATGGGAATGAACCTACCATATGACCCAGCAATACCACTTCTAGGCGTCTACCCAAAAGAATGGAAACCAAATAACCAGACTAATGCATGCATATCTATGCTCATAGCTGCACAATTCACAATTGCCAAACTATGGAACCAGCCAAGATGTCCATCAACAGATGAATGGATTACAAAACTATGGGATGTGTATACAATGGAATTTTATGCAACCATCAAGAAAAACAAAATTACATCATTTGCAGGAAAATGGATGGAATTAGAGAACATTATGCTTAGTGAAATTAGTCAATCACAAAAAGTGAAAAATCGAATGCTCTCTGTAATATGCAGAAGCTAGGGAGAATAGGACATAGGAGGGATCCCAAAGATGGAGAAAACCTCAGATGAGTAAAGAAGGCAACCTAACTGAGGGAGATGGGAGGGGGGAAGAGGGAAACACCCTAATGCATAGGATGTACTTACACAAATTTATCAAAGTCAACTACTATGCTGAGCATGAGAAGGAGGGAAGGGGGAGGGAAGGGGGGTGGGAATCGGGGGAGGGCCAATTGACCAATGTGTGCATGTATACGTCTACCATCCTGAAACCCACCAAGATGTATGATTACAATGTACCAATAAAACAAAAACAAAACAAAAAGAATAACTTAGAGGAGGAAATGTTTATTTTGGCTTGCAGTTTCAGAGGTCTCAGTCTATGGTCAGCTGACTCCATTGCTCTGGCCTTGAGGCAGAATATCATGGTGGAGGGAATGGTGGAGGAAAGCTGCTCATCTTATGGATGGCAGCCAGGAGGGAGGGAGAGAGAGAGAGACTGACTGAGATAGCCAGGGGCAGATACAGTCCTCAAGGCCATACCCCCAGTGACCCAGCACTGAACCTTGCTGGACTGGGTACCATGTCCTCCACACATGAGCCTTTTGGGGGTCATTCCATATCCAAACCATAGCTACTTCCCAGGCGTAGCTAAGCTCCACCTGTGACCCTCAGGCCAAAGGCTTCCTTGACTCCAGTCCTCAGGGAGCTGAGCGCTCAGTCATCAGGAGGGGCCATCCTGCGTCTTCCTAGACTGACACATCAGGGTAAGTCACAGACTTGAAACCACTCCAATTTGGACTGAACCCTTTGTCTTTTTTGTTTATCTGATTTGGTGAGGTAGATGCTATCTAAAAATGCTTTGAGCAAATCCATGAAAAATAGCTTAAAAGGAAAAGTCCGTTTTCATTTCAGCTGTAGATGATAAAGGATAAAGTATCTTGTGTACTTTAAGAGAGAGCAGTTGAATTTAACTCACAGCACATCAGATTCTGGATTGAATTTTTTCTTTTTCACTGAAAGAGAAAAAGATTGGCCAGGAATAAAACTTTAGTGGTTTGTTCACAAATAAATCATTCCACCTTTATCTGAGGTAGACTACATTTTTTTTCCACACAAAGTGAATAATGACCAGATGTATACTTTTTGAATGGACATCATTAAAAACTGGCCAAGTTTGCGATATCAAGAGGAATTGAACCTAGTGATTTTTTCAAGAAATAAAAGGGCTACTGTCCTACCAAATTCCAGTGGTTTAAAAGACTCACTGCTTTCTCCTTCCTGGCTTGTGGAGAAGCAGCTCAGGGCTTATTTCCTTTCACCCACTGTTTTTCTAGACTCAACATGTGCAGGGGTGCTCACCTGATATGTATGTGGGAAGGGAAAAATGTCTTCCTCAAAGGAATCATTTTTTTTTGTGGCTAGGAATTTGGATGTTTGGGTAGATATTGGCCAATTCTTTTGTGAAAGTTGAAAATGCCCTTGAGGTTCCTACCATCATGTGATAATTCATGAGAAGCCGACATCCTTGAAAAATCAGTGGCAAAAACCCCCATCACTTTAAAAACCACAAAACACCCTCCTATCCACACTCAATGACATGTCATGGTTGAAGTTTTAATGATAGGGGATAGCATCATTACATTTAATGCTCAGATGTGGATTTGGGTGTGATTATAGGATAAAGAAGTAGATTTTTTCCTTGTCCATATTCAGTTGTAACGTGTTGTATTTAAGCTCAACACAAATAGTTAACCTTTGCTGTATTTGAACACACCTTTGTTTTAATTGTAGAGTTTCTTGCCAATAACTTAGCAGAAAAAAAATCAAACTTGGAGCACAATTATTGAACCACCTGTGGTGGTTTCAATGTACTGATTTTCTTTTTCATTTTTTCCTTCATCTTTCTCTCTGTCCATGGGTGGCTTGGGAGGAAACCTGAGAGATCTGTTCACCAATAAGCCATCCTGATGATTGAGGAGAACATGAAACTACTGATTCCTTTATCTAAAATATATTGATGTTCAAATGGCAATAGAGAGGAATAAGATAAAATACCTGACCTTATGAAGCTCCCAACAAGTCGATAGTTAGGAAATAATGTAATATGGGCTAATACTAGAGTCATGTATGCGGTAGAGCAGGTGCAGTGGGAATAGAGGAGGAGAAGACAAATACACAAGGGAAAATAATGAGGGTTTGGATCAGGGTAGTGGCAGCAGTGATGAAGAGGGAGAGGTGAATTAAGGTGCTTTTAGGAGAGGAAAATCACAGGACTTAAGAGTTTGATTTTGAATCTAGGCACAGTCGTGCATACCTGTAATTCCAGTACTTGGAAGGCTGAGACAGGAGGATCACAGTTTTGAAGCCAGCCCTGGCAATTTATCCAGGCCCTCAGCCACTTAGTGAGACCCTGTTTCAAAATTTAAAAAATAATAATAAAATAGGGCTGGGGGTGTGGCTCAGAGGTGAAATGCTCCTGAGTTCAGTCAGTCCCCAGTACCACATAAAATAAAATAAAATAAAATAAAATAAAATAAAATAGTTTGATTTTGAATCCTGGCAGTACCACACTATCTAGCTTCTGTTAGGTCATTCATGCAAGGTAAGTTTTAAACCTTTCTAAATCTTATAGTTTTTTTTCTCTTGTAAAATAGGATATGAGTACCTACCTCATAGGGGTGCATCATGTGAATTAAGTGAGATAATTTATCCAGTGCTTCCAGCATAGCATTCAGTGCATGTTGGCTATTATAATTATCTTCAGTATTAGGACTTGGGTGAGGAGTCACAAAGTGGAGGTGAAAGGAACAGAGTTTTAAGCCAGATAGCCTTTCATTTAAATCCCGTTATTGCTTTGTACCATTCCTGTGACTTAGGCATCATGGCTGCTTACTGTCTCTGAGTCTCAGTTTCATCATTCATGAAATGGAGATTACAGCCACTACTCTGTGGAACTCTTTTTAATAATATGGATCAAATCATAAAAAGAACCTGGCCCATACCAAAATTCAGTAAATGGCTGCCGCCGTTATTGGGGGTCAAGAGAGAAGGAGATGTTTAGGATGATGTTATTAAATTTGTTCTGTGAATTCTAGCTGGATAGTCATCGTATGCAGAGAATGTGGAAGAAGAGTAGGCTTGTTTAAAGATGAAACAAGATGAGCTTTGGTTTAGTTTTGGATAAGTACATTTTGTTCCTGGGCTGGGTAGTTAGAGATAAAGCTAGGGTTCTTGGAAAGGATTCAAGCCTGGAGTTTTACCTTTGTGCATCAGCAGCCCATAAATGGTATCGAAATCCATGGATATGGACTGGAATTCCAGAGGGGAGAAGGAAGAAAAAGAAGTCTATGACTGAGACTGAGCTAAAGCAGTGGTGTCGGAAGGAGAGTCGGGCAGGAGGCTACTGTGCATGCTAAAAGATGAGAGATGTGTTCACAAAGACTTATCATGGTCAAACTCAAAAGGGAGAAAACTGAAGACAGTGTTCATAGATTTGGCCATGTGGAGGGTACCTGATCACTTTTCACCATAGCAGTTTCTCTGCAGCAAGTGGGTTAGAGGCAGTTTGCAGAGGGGTGAGTAGAGAAGGGGGGAGGGTAGTTGAGAATGTGGGCAGTACATTTCAAACTCAAATTTCAGTGCTCAGTAGCCACCTGAATGAGCAGGACTTTGAAGAATGGTATTTAGGCAGTTATGTGTTGATCGGGTGGCAGTCATGGAAAAGAAGTACTGGAAAGATCCCAAAGTTATAGTAATGCTCCATTCTGGTGGAATTTTTCTGTAGGGGGAGTCCTCACAGACCTTGTCAGGGGCTCATACTGATCTACCAATTGCTAAGAAGTGCCTGAAAATCCCACGAGGGAAATAGCCAGAGATGGGTTGAAGAATGTATTGTAAGATTAAAGGTGCTTTCAGCATAGGAAAAAAGGGAAAAGGGAAAGCATGAAAGAAAATGATAAAGGCCCCCAAATCTTGTGTGAGATTGTCTATCTTAGGGAATGAGAACTGAGGGGAGGGAAGTAGAGAGAGGGTGATGGTGGTGGAAAGAAGGGAAGCTGGTACAGATGATGCTTGGGCAGCTGAATCAGGTGAGCAGGGAATGAGGTGAATGCGAGGAGCCATGAGGAGGATGAAGGGACATGGGAGATATGCAGAGTAAATATGCCTAATCTCAAGTTTGCCTGGTACTGGCCTTAATTGTGTTTAGTCTAATCCAATAGCTGACTGAATCCCCATGGCTAACTTACAAAGTGAGAAAATATAAATTAACATCTTGCACTTACATAATCATCTTTAATAATCAAGATATTGCAGGCATCCAAAAAGGTTTAATGGATCTAGAGTGTGCCTAATAGCTTCAAATGATGTATTTGTGTTTCTCCCTCTGAGATGTTTCATTTTCCTTTGCAATATTGGTATGACTACCAATCTCACTAACTCATGTGGGGAGGAGGGGCGAGTGGGGTGGGATGTGGAGGTAAATACACAACAAGCTCTGTGCACATATATTTTTAACACATTAGATCTCACTATTATGTATAATAGCAATAAACTAATAAAATAAATAAATAAATGAAACAGCTTCTCAAGTGAAGAAAAATAAACACTGCTCATCAAGAGGTCTTAGTAAAAGTACAAGAGGCACCATGTTTTAACAAGGATAAGAGAACAAGAGGAGAATAGGAAAAACCTAGTTTTGATATGAGATTGGCAAGAAGTAGCCTTGATACCTTATATAAGTCATTTAAAGTCTTTCGGTCTTAGATCATCTGTAAGGCAAGGAACTCTATGATTTCTGTGTGACACACAGTGCTGTCAGGCAAGGAATTCTTTTGAAATTGATGAACATGGCCAGAAGTGGAGGGAGAAATGGAAAATGAGGATACAGACTTCAAAGTCATAGAAAATGAGTAGAAGAGTTAAAATTTGGAGTCTCATTGAACTAGGTTCCAACTATGGTTTTACTATGTCCTAGCAGATGACATTATGGAAGTTTCTCTGTACCTATTTCCTCACAAATAAAACTGAAGTTAATAACAGATATCTAAGATGTCAACATAGTGAGTGTTAAATTAAATACTATGTGTTAAGTGCTTAAGGATGTCTGGTAACTTGAAAGGGCTCAAAATGTGGGAGTAAGTGAAATAGAACATATCTGTCCATGTAAGAACCTCACTTTTCTTTTTACTTTTTCAAAGTAATGTTTCTTTCCCCAGATAGAAAGAAAAGTGTTGTGAACATGTTGGCAGTAAAAGTACAAGTAAATATGGTACTGATTTAGCAAGTCACAGGAACATAGCATTTCACAGCAGGAAGGAAGGAAGAATCAAAGAGTGAGTAAGCAAAAGAGGAGTATTATTTTGACAGAGAACTAGTCAGTCAATTGCTAAAAATACTGTGGGATTGTTAAAGAAGTTGAGCTGTTCCTTGGGCTAGGAACCTTGTGATTTATAAAACAAACAGCACGTTTCCCTCCAAAGGCTGTTTAGTAGTGGCCCCAGAGCCTCTCCATTTCCAGGACTACCCTGCTTTTCTGGCCTCACTGGGCCTACTGATGGAGCCTTGTGGAAGTTGTTCTGTGAGTTTCCTGATTGAAAAATGACCTAGATTCCATGGTCGCTGCTTCCTCAAGTTCAAATCATGTTCATCGTTAAAACATCTCCACCTTCATAGCGTTCTTATGGGAGGAAAGTGAGCGGTGAAGAAATCCTTCCATCTGCAATGAGATGAAATGAAATGAGAGAAAATGAAAGTTTCAGAAAAAGGTAACATGGAACTTGAATACACAACTTTGCACATGGCAATATGTGACCAATTAACATTTGGGCCGGATTGGACAACAACAAGAAGAAATCAATATTCATGCATTTCCTTCTAAGTGCTGAAATAAGTCATAATCTTTTCCCACGATGAATGTACAGTTCAGCAGGGAGGCCCAGGAACTAGTGTTTAGAAGGAAAGAATGACCCAAGGGCGAGAAAGTGAGTTAAATGAGATACATTCCTTTCTTCTCAAAGTTCACAAGCTCATGGGAGAGACAAGAGTGCTGAAGTAGTGATTCTATGCCATAGTCATTACGAGCACTGGTACAAGAGGTCAGGATGGAGGAGGCGGTGATAGAGGAGAAATCTGTGGGAGAGTTATATTGTGTATCCATGGGAAATAGGTAGAGAATTTCTGGATAAGTTTGGAAATCTTATTGCAAATTTGGGAGAAAAGACTGGGTACCAAGGTGGAGTCAAATCCCTTTCTTCCTATTTCAACAACTAATGTTTTATTTCCAAAAAATAGGGTAAGCCATGTCGTTTTTTTATTCTTTTCCTGATTTTGTCTAATTCTTCTGGTGAAGTTTTTGGTTCAGATTTGTTAGCATGAATGAAATCATGAAAGAATGGCACAGAAGCATCCAAACTTGTCTGAGGTCAAAACACGTTATAGAAAAAATGCTGCTGAAAGTGGTGGTTTTCACAGTCATGTGAATGTATCATCGCTTACTGTCAGACTAGCAGATCAGGTCTTCCACCTTGAAACCATGTCCTCTCACTCCACACAAAGGGTCACAGGCCCAGATGGAGGTGGCCACATGTCAGGCTCCAGGAGTGCCCCTGCATGAACCATCACTTGTGGGTACACATGAAGGAGCGGCGAGGAGAGACTACTCCTGCCTTTTGGTAAAACACTCATTTGATCTTTCCCAACCACAGCAGAGAACAAGGCAGGTTTCCTGGAAGAAGCTCAGGCGAGGGAGAAAGAAAATTAGAAGGCTTCATCTGCAACGCTGGGGCTAAGCTTGAATTGCTAATTGCTGGAGGTCTTTTCCAAGAAGCAGGTCTGCCTGTGGTGTACCAGCCTTCAGCGGGGCGGCTCCTGGATCACGTCTTCCTCTTCCACTAGGCGGATGGCACCAGCACCAGCAGCTTTATTCCAGGAATGCAGTGCTGTGCCCATCATCTCTGGTTTTCTCTTGAGTTGGTCTGGCCCTACTTAAGAGGAAAATAATTGGTATTCTTCACTCTTGTGTTAAGCAGTAATTTTTTGAGCCACCCTTCACATCAAGGCCAACCCTGTGCATAATTGTGCAGTAGACAGTTGTTTTTAAGCATTTTTTCTTTTTCTTCTCTCTTGATGCCCATCACCCAACCACATCTTCTCTTCTTGGTCCAAATGCTTGGGGCGATCATGTTTTGACTGTCAGGTGTCTCTTTACTTTCATTACTTTGCTGTTTGCACCTTGCCTGCAAACTCTCCTTTCTTTTAAAATTGCCAAACTACTTTAAAAGTTGCCAATCTTTTGTCTCTTTCTGCCATGTGCCAGGTACTATGTCAGGTGTCATGGCTATAACAATGAACAAGACATGGTCTTTGTACTTATACAGCTTCATGAGACAGATAGACCAAAATATCTAGTATCAGTAAAAGATGCAAAGGCACAAGGCAGAATATAACATAGGAAGAAATAAGCATAGTAATAATCTTACTGTGGCAGTGCACATAAAACCCTAAATACATGAGGGGTGCATTCTGGAAAGGCTATTAAGGAAGTGTACTTCAAGGGTAGGGATAAGCATGATCTTTGCTTAGGAAGATAGATAGATGATAAGATAGATTTGCAACTAGGAAAGTCTTTCTCTTCAATAAAGTCATGGAATAAGACATCTTAGTTCACATCAGAAATCTAGATACAGCATTGATGGCCTAGATTGAAGTAGTAGTGGTGATAATAGAGAGGAGGGGACAGATTTGAGTGGTATTTAGGTAATGGACATTGCATCTTTTGGTGACTGCTTATGCCAAAGTTTGGGGAGATGGTAAAGGAGATGGAGAACTCTAGAAAGCCTCTAAGGATTGTAATGAAGCCTCAGTGGGCATGGTAGAGTCGTCTCAGAGATGTGAAATGCAAAAAAAAAAAAAAAGGAATTGATCGAACACTTTTATTTTGAAGGTTGCGGATGTTGCGGATGTAGATGAGGCTTAACCGAAGCTCAAAAATTTATGGATTTATATCTTACCAAAATGATATCCAATTGACTTTACATTAAAACACATATCTCTTTATGACATTCTCAAGGAATTTTGATAATCCTGGCAGTTTTATGGTAAATCCATTGAAGAGATGTCCTTTATTTTGGTTAGACCATGGGGTAGAGTAGGGTTTGGAGGTGCCTGGAATCAATTTGCATAATTTGGGCCTCTGTCGCTGTGTTTACATGTGACTCTGTCCTCTCTGCACAGTTAAGTTTTCCCTCTAATCCCCCACCCATTTCTGTCACCTTCAGACTTTAATTCATTCTTTTATTCCTTCCTATTCTAGCATTGCTGAACCTTCCTCTCTATACCATGTTTTTTGGATATAGCAGAAGAGACCTCCCAGCTTTGTGTATTCATAGTATAAAAATAAAGCAATACACTTTTCTTTTCCATGGACCCAGAATTTGAAGAGAATCTCTACTGCTGGAACTGAAGACATTGGAAGAAAAATGGTTACTGAATCAAGTGAGAATTCCCAAATCCTTGCTATTGCCTAGACAAGATAAGCCCAATAATGTTGATAGCTTAGGAAAGAAAGCTACAGCTACTTGGGGAAAGAGAACGTTTTTTATAATGTTAAAAGAACCTTTTTACCCTTTGGTTCCTTTTTTTCCCTATCAGTGCAATCCTTAAAAACTCATTTTCTTTTGCTCTTATTTCTTGATATGGGGATATTAAGTAAAGGCCTTAAATTCCCAATTTCCCCACTCTGACAAGTGTTACATTTTGTTAGGATGTGAGGGAAGAGAGATTGCAATAGATTCCTCCCAGGAGTGAAGAAATAATAGCAATAAATATGAATGGAAAAATTTCCAATACCCAGTATGGAATATTGCAATTTTTGCAGCTTAAATATCTAGACAGACAAATACTTTCACCATCTAGTGATCTAGTGCCCTTCAACATGTGGTGAGAAAGAACATATCCACTTGTCTTGCAATGTGGACCTAGGAAGTGGTTTTGGATTGGTTTTGGCATCTTTGAGATGGTTTTGGATAAGATTCTGTTATGAGAGCTAAACACAAGTTATGATAGCATGCTCCAAGAATGCTCTGTGTTCATTGGCTATTCAATTTCCTAAACCCACACTAAGATCCTGCAGGGAGATTGATGTCAGAGGCAATTTAGAAAAAGAAGGATAAGTGTTAGCTACTGAAAAATATGTAAATGGCTCTGGGTCTTGATTCTGCAGATGAGCAACACAACTGCTATGATAATGGGCAATGCTCAGTCCAGCTTGGCAGAGGCACATACCTTACGTGACTTTATCCAAGAGGCACACCAGAACCCCGGCCAAGTTATATGACATAATGGGGAGGTTAAGTATGGGAGGGAGAGGTCACAAGACACTTTTTCCAATGGATTTAAAGGTAGGAGAGAGAGAGAGAGGGAGAGGTCACGTTTGTGCACTCCAATTTTCCATTGAAGATTGAAAACCAGTGAATCCAACTTTTATAGTATATATAAAAGTTATGTAACATGAACTGTTACGTAAAATTAAAAAATCAGTAATAGCTGGCAATTGAGTGGGACACAGAAGAGAGCATCTTTATGTGAAAAATTTCACAGAAATCCTTTGTTCTTCTTACGTTCAACCAAAATTCCCAGCACAATAAAATACTAAGACTGATTTTCTTGAGAGCAATGACCATGTATTTTCAACTTGTGTCCTCCTTACCCAGGACAGGTCCTGGTGTATGGTCAAAGCTCAATAAATGTCTGTGAACTCAATGAATTTGTGACCAGAAGCCTAACACAGACATGCAGACATCACATTCATAAATTTGGGATGATGATGTCTATGGTAATATAAACATTCCCCATCAGCTATAATTAAAAGTTTTCCAAGTTTCTCTGTAAGGGACCAGATAGAAAATATTTCATGTTTCTCAGGCTGAGAGGTGAAATTGAGACTATTTTGTAGGTGATTATATAACAAAAGATAAAACTAATCTCCACAAATTTTTATTAATGGAATTCAAAATATAATAATAATAATGAAATATATTTTGGGTAGTGAAATGAGAAGAATGTATTATTTGGAGGGATAGTATTTTACTTAGGGTTCCAAGTATTCCCTATTATGAAAATCTATTGAGAATGTTATTTGGTAATGCTGATTTGTAATGATATTATTATTATTATTATTATTATTATCATTATATTATTTTGGTGGTACTAGGGATTGAACTCAAGGACATTTTACCTCTGAGCTATATCCCTAGCCCTTTTTATTTTTTATTTTGAAACAGGGTCTCACTAGGTTGCTGAGAGTCTCTCTAAGTTGCTGAAGCTGTCCTCAAACCTGCAATCCTTCTGTCTCAGCCTCCCAAGTACTGAGATTATAGTGGTACACTACCCTGCCTGGTTGAGATTTTAATTATTTGATTTAGAATTTGAATTTCATATAATTTTTCCATGGGATATAATGTTACTAGTCTTCTGATTTTTCCTCTACTATTTAAAAATATAAAAGCCATTTTAGCTCTCAGGCTGTACAAACAAAGGTGATAGACTGAATTTAGTCTGCTGACTTGCATGTTGCTGACCTTTCATCTATATTTATGGATTTTGAAAAAAATCCATTATTTATCATTTATTTATTTCTGAATCTGTCATGGAAAGCAATGGAATTAAAGAATTTCCATCTATTTGCAGTATCTCACTTACCACAAAGTTCCTACATTTGAGAGTTTTTCTTTGTTTTTAAAATAATACTTTCATGTGGTCATTGGTCTAAGTACTGCCCCCAACTTTTTTTTCTTCTTTTTATTTTTTCTTTCTTTTCTTTTCTTTTTTTTTTTTTTTTTTGGTATCCTCTTGGTTAAACTGATAGCTTCACCCTTAAACTGAGTTTGACTTAGTAGGACTAGGCTAGAGGACAAGGGCTTCACATGAACTTCCTCTCCCTGAGATAAAAATACAATGACAAGGACAGAATCCCAAGGAACTGCCAAGTACACTGGATGCCCAAATTTGAAGCTATGTTTTTATGCCGTCCTTTGGTCGGAAATGCTTGAAATGCCTCTGTGTGTTGTAAGCCTGGCTCCACACTGTCACTTCCAGGCTCCTCTCTCCTCCTTCCTTCCTCAAAATCCCAGTTTCTTTGAAGTGCATATCATGGACTTCATTATCCATTACCCTTCCTTGTCGCTCTCCTATCTCTGCCTCCAAATGTCCTCTCACCCAGGTACCCTCACCACCAGACCTCACCACTGGACCTCACCTACTTCCCTGTCATCATGCCTAGGACATTGGTGGTTAAGGGCAGAGAAACTGGAGTCAGACTGACTTGGTTGAAAGCCTAGCTCTATCATTTACTAGCTGTTCTTTGTCTCTTCAGCTCTGAAATAAGTGTAAGAATAGCATATACCTTGTAAGGACATTGTGGAGATTAAGTGAGATTTTTTAAAAAAAAGATAAAAGTACTTAGATTAGTGACATTTCGCTTAGTGAACACTCCGTATATTCAGAACCTTCATCATCATTTAAATATAAAGACATAATACTCATCCAAATAGGACTAACTGCTCACACTTACTGAACGCTAACTATGTACTAGGCATTGTTGAACATGTTTTGCGCATATCAACTTATTTATTTTTCACAGCAGCTCTATGGAATAGTTTATATGATTGTCCTCCTCATTAGACAAAGAAACAGAGGAATGTAGATTTAAAGTACCTTGTCCAAGATCACGAGCAAATAATTGGAGGATCCAGGAAGTAGATTGCCCATCCTTCATCCGGGTCTCTTAGTTCTTTGTCCTCCTTAGCTCCACCTATATTTGTCTACATCCTAAATGCAGCCATCTTGCCATCATTAATAGTTATAGCATCTTCAACATTTTAATTTCAAACTTTGTATTCTCTGACCATCTTCTGCTCATCTCCTAACGTTTTTGGTTTACTACTGTTATATTCCCACAGCAAACATTCTCTGGCCTCATTTAAACTTTAAACCCTTGACCTGACTCCTTTTCACCATTTGTCACTTCTCTTTAATTCTCTTCCTACTCAGCCTACATTAGTCATGAGCCAGTACTATGAGATCCCTTAAAAATGCCTTTAATCCCGTCTCTCTATTCTCCTTCCATTCTCCCACTTATCCCAAACCCAGGCAAACTATATTACCCTTTTACTCTGAGCCAATGCTGTAATAGTAAAAATATTGCCGAAAATCTGAACTTTGCCAGGCTGCCCCATAATATATTTCTAGAAAATATATTCTTTTTCTCCAGAGATTCACACATTTTCCTTCCTCCCCAAATTTCAAATATCTCCTCTATGTCTACCTACTCTCTGCTCAAAACATTAACTCTTCTGATAGAGAAAATAGACACAATTGGATAGAAACACTCTTATCTTCCTACTACCAATTCAATTAACCTTTCAGCATTTGCATTCGACTATTGAATTAGCCATCCTATCAAGGGTTAGACTTATTTCTGTTGCTAAGACAAAACTCTCTTCCAGCATCTTAGATTCTTTCCATCTCGTTTTCTCAAGGGGTTGGCTCCTACAATTGTTGCATTTTCTACATCAATTTCTTTCCTTTTTAAAGGATCAATCTTATTGGCATATAAAAATGTCACAATATCACTTATCTCAAAAACCAAGCTAAAACTAACCCCAACTTTCTTTGGCCCTATATCTTTCTCTAAAAACGATTATATTTATCTTCTCATCTTTACATCAAATTCTCTTAAAAGTATCATTTATGCTCATCTCTCCATTCCCTCATCTCCCTTTCTCTTTTCACTTGCTTTAATAGAATTTTAAATGTTATCCTCCTCTGAAATTGCCTGTGTGAAACTGTGGTTGTCTATCCCAGAGATACTTCTATTCATTTTCTTCTATTTCTTTTCCTCTTCTTCCTACTCTTCTTCTCTTCCTTCTTTTTCATTCCTCCTCTTCCTCCTCCTCCTCCTCCTCCTCCTCCTCCTCCTCCTCCTCCTCTTCCTCCTCCTCCTCCTCTTCCTCATACTGGGGATTGAACACAGAGACATTCTACCTCTGAGCTACACTCCCAATCCTTTCGTATTTTTTGTTTTTGAAACAGGGTCTCACTAGGTTGCTGAGAGTCTTGCTACATGGCTTAGACTGACCTCAAACTTGCAATCTTCCTGTCTTGGCCTTCTTAGTACTGGGATTATAGGTTTGTGCCACCACACCCGGCGGCTTCATCTTTCGGGAAACTTCTTCTATTTCCCTTAGGTAAGGCTTTCATTGTATTTGGACTCTGTCTCTATGTGATAGAGAAGACAATCAACCCTCTTTCCAGTCTTTGGGAGTGTGAAGTGTAATTGATCTTAGCCAAACAAGTTAATTTATTTTTCTTACCAACGACTCATTAAGACTTTGTTTTAAGACCACTTTAGGCCAATGGGTTCTAAGTCTTTTGGGGAAATTTCCAGGTACTTTCTAATGAAGAGAGAAGGATAAAAGGAAACATCTCTTTTGGAATGTGGTCATGCCTTCTGAACAATCCTGGAGGAAAGCAGAATGTGAATGATGTGCCAGAAAAACCATGAAGCAGAAAGTGTTTCTTAGAGAAATCTGAAAAGCTCTAATCAGGGTCAGACTAAGAGACTGATGGGATATGGAACTGATGAGGGATGAGAAGAGAGATGAGCAAGGCTGACATGGTCAAGATTTCTTTAAAAGTTCTAACTAGTCAGTCATCGGGGTACCAATTTAAATAATTTCGGTCACTTTTCAAATAAAACTCTTGATTATTATTTTCAAAGCAGCAATCTGTCCCTATTTAATATATGCTATTAACAGAACATGCATGAAGGAAATGATAGAAAATAGAGTAAAAGCCAGCTGTTCTAGAGGGTAAGAAATATAAGCACAGAACCACACCCATCCCCCATAAATAAGAGAAGAAGAGAGCGAATTATGGTAAAATATTAGTGTCAGTGTAATACAGACAATCAATTCATTTTTAAACCAACAAACTATTAAAAACTATTTTAAAGCAATTTAACTTTATAACTAAATGGAGCAGAGTGTACAGAGTTCTCATATTTCCCCAGTCCCCAGAAATACACAACCTCTCCCATTATCTATATTTCATGCCAGAGTAGTACTTTCGTTAAAATCCTTCACTTGGTAATAAGCTTTAAGTCTCCTCTGTGTCCTTTCATAGTTTGATAGTTCATTTCTCAGTGCAGAATACTATTCCACTGTCTGGATGTACCAGTTTATCTATCCACTGACCTACTGAAGGGCATCTTGCTTCTTTCCAAGGTTTGAAAGTTATGAATCAATCCTCTATAAACACTGTTGTGCAGGTTTTTGTGTAGACATAAGTTTTCAGTTCATTTGGGTAAATGCTAAGGAGCACGATTGCTGGATCAAGTAGTAAAAACACATCTAGTTGGGTAAAAAACTGACAAACTTTCCCCTAAGGTAGCTGTACCATTTTGCATTCCTACCAGTCTCGCTTCTCATCCCCACCAGTATTTGAGGTTGTCAGTGTCTTGAAATTTGTCTATTTTAATAAGTGTGTAATGGTATGTCTCTATTACTTTAGTTTGCAATTCCATAATGACATATGACATTGAACATCTTTTCATATACATACTTGCCATCTGTACATCTTCTTTAGTGAGATATACCCATGACTTTTGTCCAATTTTAATTGGTTTATTTTCTTATTGTTGAGTTTAAGTTCTTTAAGTTATATTATCATATATGTTCTTTGCAAAAACTTCCCCCCATCTATGGCTTATCTTCATATTCTCTTGACATTGTCTTTCTGACCTATGTTTTTGAAATTGAAAATGTAACGATTTTCATGCAAGAAGTAGGTAGCATCAATGCCTGAGGCACTGATATGCCTCAAAAGTCATGGATATATCTCACTAAAGAAGATGTACAGATGGCAAGTATGTATATGAAAAGATGTTCAATGGCATATGTCATCATGGAATTGCAAACTAAAGTACATCTTAAAGCATTTATAAGCTTCATCATCACTCCATCACCTGATGCCGACTCTATGAACAGTTGTCTGTGGGCCAGTCCATGCAATCCAGACAGTTTCCTCAGCTATTACTGCTTTTCATTCAACCTCTTTTCCAGATTAGAGTAAGCAGAACTAGTGTCATGATGAAATGCAATCTATTTTTATGTGATGTTAAGCGAGACTAAGTTCTAGCACCTCCTTTTTGAATCTTTACCAACTTAAGTACATGTTCAGAAGGAACTGACTTCATCTTACCTTGCAACAAAAAGAAATACAAGTGTCGCTCTCTATGCTGATAACTTCCTTGAATTGTCTAGGAGTGAACTGAAGAAGCAGAATCGGTCTACTGTCATTTGTCATCTTACTTCCATAAGGGAGAACTCAGCATAAAATTCTGCAAACCGAAACAAAAAGATCATTGCATTTGGTAGACATTCAATCTTAAATATCCTCAGGCAACAAGTCAATTTATTATGTCTTTTGTAGGGATTCATTCACTTTCAGCACATGTAGATTTATTCTGTTATTTGGGCATACATTTTGCTCTTAATTCATTCTGGTGACTTCTTAGGATCAATCTTGTTCCTTAAAAGGAGATATTTGCTAGTTTATATATTAATGTTCCTTTGTAGATAAAACCAAACAGCTGGTGACACACACACACACACACACACACACACACACACACACACAGCTATGAGTTAAAAATTATGCATAAATCTTCTGCCTCGTGCTAAACCATGGGGTTTAAAAAAATACACATTTGAAAAGATCGAAACTCTGTTCTGAGAAAAATTAACTCTGTGCTACTCTATTTGCATCATTATAATTCATTTTTAATGCATGTCATATTTCCATCTTTGCTTTAGCTGCCAGGAAACAGAGTACCATTCCCTGCCTGTGAAAGGAATTGATTATTTTACTTGATCCTAGTCCCTAGACGAGTCCAAATTGCTTCTGTATCCATCGGATAATTTTGTTTTTTTAACGCTATTTATTCTATTTAGCAGTGTGTTTAGTTATCAAAGCAATAAAAGTGATTTTCAAAGAAACTAAAACATTTCAATAACTTCTTTCAACAAAATTGAGCACAGTGTAAGTTAATAAGTTATTGTCTCTTACTTCAAACCCAACCATCTATACTCAGCTTTGTGATGCTGGGGCTGGGATGGCCCAAACCACACTTTGGCTTGGTCAGAGGGCTTCATGTTAGGCTTTGCCAGTAAGGGGGCTAAACAGGGAAACTGTAAGGCTTGAAGAGGAAGAAGGGCCATTCTCCTTCCTCCCGGGAACCCATGGGCTTCCCTCTTGCTTTCTGTTCCCAGTAATATCACGCCAGCAGTGCTTCTTTACCCAGTAGCAGTAGCTCTTTCCTGTTGCAACAGCTGGCTTCTGTGCACAGTTGGTTCTTCCAGCACAAATAGAGTCCCTTTCATCACTCACCTCTCACCAGCCCCAGTCGGCTGGCAGTCCCTCTTCAAAGACCAGTGTCCCAAACCCGCTAGGCCACTCCTCTGAGCTCTGAGCCACCAGCTTGGAGAGCCTCCTCCTTAAGCTCTGCGTTTCAGCTCCCCTACGACCCTCCTCTAACTTTATTTGATGTAATGATTCCAATATCTGTCTTGTTCCTTCAACAGGAGAGGTGGCAGTTGCTTCCTGGGGTTGCTACTTCTGAGATACTCGAGAAGTTTTTTTTTGTATCCTTCAAAGGATGTAGTTAACAACTTTATAGCTAGTTAGCACTTCTTATATTAAATTCCCTCTCTTCAAATAGTGGATGAGGTTTCTAACACCTAGATGGTCTCTCCCTGATCCAGGTGTTTAGAATGTATTAGGCATAGTCCTTTTTAATACATAATTTTATTGGTGCATTGTAATTATACAACATAGTAAGATTCAAAGTTATGCATTTATACCTGCACACATCCCCTGGTGTGTTTCCCTCCAGACCCCACCAGCCTCCCCCATTCCTCCTTCCCCATATAAGTTAGTGAGCTTGGTAGTGATACCTTCATATATGAACATAACATTATTTGATCTGTTTACTTCCTCAAGACTCCCTTTTTCCTCCCCTTCTTTCCCTCTCCATCCCCTTCCACTATTCTGTTGATTTCTCTCCTCTTTTACCTGAAGTCTCTTTTCTTTCCTATTTTCTCTCTAGCTTCCACACATGAGAGAAAACATATGTCCCTTGACTTTCTGAGACTGGCTAATCTCACAGCATAATGTTCTCAAGTTTCATCCATTTTCCTACAGATGCGATAATTTTGTTCTTCTTTATGACTGAGTAAAACTTCATTGTGCGTATATGCCACATTTTCTTTATCCATTCATCTGTTGACAGATACCTAGGTTGGTTCCATAATTTGGCTATTGTGAATTGTGCTGATATAAACATAGATATGCATGTATCATTTCAGCACCCTACCTTTAATTCTTTTGGAAAGCTACTGAGGAGTCATATGGTAGTTCCATTCCTAGTCTTTTGAGAAACCTCCATACCGATCTCCATAGTGGTTATACTAATTTACCATCCTATCAACAGTGTATAAGTGTTCCTATTTCCCCACATCCTTGCCAGCATTTATTATTGTTTGTATCCTTGATGATTGCCATTGTAAATGGAGTTAGATGGCATCTCAATATTGTTTTGATTTGCATTCCCTGATTGCTAATGAGGTTGAACAGTTTTTTTATATATATTTGTTGGCCATTTGTATTGATTCTTTTGAGAAGTTTCTGTCTAGTTCAATTGCCTATTTTTTATTGGGTTATTTTTGTTTTGGTATTTTTAATTCTTCATAGATTCTAGATATTAGTCCTCCATCAGAGAAGTAGTTGACAAAGATTTTCTCTCATTCTATAGCCTCTTTATTCAGATTATTGATTGTTTCCTTTGCTGTGCAGAAGCTTTTTAATTTTATGCCATCTCATTTATTGATTCTAGGTTTTATTTCCTGAGCTTTAGGGGTCTTTAGGGGTCATATTGAGGAAGGGGTTTTTAGGAGTCTTATGGAGGAAGTCTCTATATGTTGGAGAGTTGGTCCTTCTAGTAATTGCAATCAATGTTTCTGATCTAATTTTCTAGGTCTTTTTTTTGTGGTACTGGGGTTTGAACTCAGGGGCTTCTACCTCCGAGCTCCACCCCCAGCCCTATTTTTTTATTCTTTATTTTGAAACATGGTCTCACTAAGTTGCCGAGGGCCTCACTAAGTAGCTGAGGCTGGCCGCAAACCTGCGATCCTCCTATCTCAGCCTCCCAAGTACTGGGATTACAAGCGTGCACCACCATGTTCTAGGTCTTTGATTAATCCTGAGTTTCCTTTTGTGCAGGGTTAGTGATGGAGGTCTAGTTTCATTCTTCTATAGATGGATGTCCAGTTTCCCCAACACCATTTATGAAAAGGCTTTTTTCTCCAGCATATGCTTTTAGCACCTTTGTCAAAAATCAACTGACTACAAATGTGAGGAATGTCTCTGTATCTTCTATTCTATTCCATTAGTTTATATGCATGTTTTTTATGTCAATACCATGCTGTTTTGTTATTATAGTTCTGTAGTATAATTTGGAATCAGGTACTGTGATGCCTCCAGCATGGTTATTACTGCTCAGAATTGCTTTGGCTATTCTGGGTCTTTTGTTCTTCCACATGAAATTTAGGATAATTATTTTTCTAGTTCTATGAATAATGACATTATTTTTTTGGTAGAGATTGTTTTGAATTTGTAGATCACTTTTGGTAGTATTGCCATTTTGATAATATTTATTTTATTCTAAGTGTCAGGGAACAGTCATAACCCAAATGAACCTGTGCCTGCAGAGAGCTGATCTTCTTATAGGTTTAGGTAGGCAATACCCATAGACATACAATATGATTAATGCTACTTTCTCATTTCTTTATTGTACTTTGCAAAAACAAAACAAAATAAAAATAAAATCTAGGCAAGTGAAAAGAGAATAACTGGGGTGGTAAAAAGGGCTGCTATTGTATGAGGATGGTAGAGAAAGGTGTGTTTGGGCAGGTAACATGTGGGTAGAGTTGACAGACATGTAGGCTCAAATTATGTGGAGCAAGAGAGTTTTATACAGAAGGAATAGGGAGTGGAGGCCATGGCGGTGAAACATGGTTGCTATTATCAGGTCCTGGACAGGCCAGTGTGTCTCTAGCAGAGACAGGCAGTGTGTCTTTAGAGATTACTGTTTTCCAGTAATCTCTAAGGAGCCCTCTGAGCCATAGGAAGGATTCTGAACTTTGATTAAAGTGAGATAAACCACTGGAGGGGTTTGAACAGAGGAAGGAAAAACAAGTCCTCCAAGAGCAAAATTGTGTTATCTGTGTTGTGCCCGGCACTCTTCTAAAAGCAAATAATATATCAGAGAACAAGATCAAGAGTTTTCCTGCTCCTCTAGTGGAGGAAATATACAAAGACCTTCTAAGTCAATGCAGCCTATACCAGATGATAAATGCTTTGGAGAAAAATAAAGCAAAGTCGAATTGTAGGTCCTACTAAAAGGAGAGGGGCTTTGAAGGAATAAGGGAAGATAAGAAGACTATTTCAAGCCGGGCACGGTGGCACACGCTTGTAATCCCAGTACTTGGGAGGCTGAGACTGGAGGATCCGGGTTCGCAGCCAGCCTCAGCTACTTAGTGAGGCCCTCTGCAACTTAGTGAGACCTTGTTTCAAAATAAAGAATAAAAATAGACCTGGGGGTATAGCTTGGAGGTAGAATGCCTCTGGGTTCAATCCCCGGTATCACGAAAAAGAAAAAAGAAGACTATTTCAATACTGCAGGCAGGAGTTGGTCATGGCTTGGCCCATGATGGGGGTGAAGATGTCTAAAAAACATGATCAGATTCCAGATATGTTTCATATGGAGAATTTTCTGATGATTACAATGGCTCCCACTTTGCTCTTACTTAGTCGTTAACATACAACGTCTTTTAATGAGCAACTCACAGTGCCTTGCAGAAAGATAGTTCTTTCTGCAAGATTCTTTCTGCAAGATAGAAGCAGCATTAGTATGCTGCTTCTATTAAAACAACATGCAAAAGTTTCCCCAAAGAGCCATGCTCCCACTGGTTGCTGGTCATTTGCACATGCAGTCTCCTTTAACATGTTATTTACTGAATAACTCTTTCTTCTTCTCCTTCATGCCATGGCTTATCTTTCCCCTAGTCACAGAAGCCCTTATTATTTTATTTTTCCAGTACTGGGGATTGAACCCAGGGACATTCTACCTCTGAGCTACACCCCAGCCCTGTTTTTTATTCTTTATTTTTAAACAGTGTCTCGCTAAGTTGCAGAGGGCCTCACTAAGTAGCTGAGGCTGGCCCCGAACCCGGATCCTCCAGTCTCAGCCTCCCAAGTACTGGGATTACCAGTGTGCGCCACTATGCCCGGTGCCCTTACTGTTTTCTAAGGATGAGTTTAGATGTCCCTCCTTTGGGCCAACCTCAAGGCTGACTTCTACAATTAATCATCCAGAAAGCTGTATACTTATACTCAAAACTCTCAGTTTGTTTAGGTGTATCATTAACTCTGTTTGGGCTTCAGAACTTTTAGCGGAGGATTTCAGAGGTTCCCTTTAGACCACAAATACAAAGGTATAACACCAAAGCAATAGAGATATTTGGCAAATATCATACAATTCAATTGAATGTTTGGTGCATATATTCCTCCTTACATTCCCATTTAGAAACAGCTTTATATTAATGAAGAGCAACTGGATGATTCATTGATTTTTTTTTGTTTTAGAAATGTATATTTTGCCATCATGGCTTTAATATATAGTTCTTTATTCAAGATTTTAATTAACTATATTCACTTATTTTAATTCTTTGCTTTTATTTAGTTGTTAGTATACATCTTTTATTTTTTATTTTTTATTTTTTATATTTTATTTTTTTGCGGCACTGGGGATTGAACGCAGGGGCATTCTACCTCCGCGCTACGCCCCCGGCCCTATTTTTTATACTTTATTTTGAACCGGGTCTCATGAAGTTGTGGAGGGCCTCACTAAGGAGAGAGAGAGAGAGAGAGAGAGAGAGAGAGCTGAGGCTGGCCGCGAACCCGGATCCTCCGGTGTCTGCCTCCCAAAGTACTGGGATTACAAGCGTGTGCCACCATGCCCGGCTAGTATACATCTTTTAATCAGCAGCTCACAGTGCCTTGAAGAAAGAACTAATGCTGCTTCGATTAAAACAACATGTAAGTAATATCACATGTTCATTTCCCAAAATATGGAGTGAATTTCTTCAGACCTTGGAAACACTCCATTTATATGAAATAAAACCCCGGAGACTGGTAAACTCCCTGAGATTATCATTACGGACCTGTTAAGTGGAACTGAGAAGGGGCTTCTATTTTGAGAGAAAACTGCTTTTGGCAGCCCGTAGAGCCTTCTGTAGACATCTTTTTGAGAATGGGGTAACTCATCTGAATTCATCTTAGCCAGAAATAAAGATTCTTGATGCCTGATGTAGGTGCATTACTGGAAGGATGGTAAGTCTGGCTTAGCCTTGCTTGCAAAAATTATTTATGGTTGGTATTCCCGATGTGTTTAAAAAGCCTCTTTTTCACATTTGGTTAAGTGTTTGTGTCTTGCTTTTCATAATTTATTTGAAGTCTACCTTTAAATGTTCAAAATAAGGTTGTTGTTGGACAGACCTCTATCTGAAATCCAGGAAACAGTTTTCATTTTGGCCCAAGTTAGAACCCACATCATGTATATTAATGCACTATTCTTGTTCTAAACTACTTTTTGTTTCTCAGTTTTAGTCAGGCTTTTATTAACATGCTTAAACCAATAACTCATCATTTTTATTTTCCTGGAGCAAGCTAATTGTGTCCTATAATGAAGAGTTCTAAACTTACTTTGTCAAACTTGTGTTAGCACACAGGTCACCCCACTGCAAGCAGACCAGCTTAAGGAGGTGTATCTTTTCAAAAAACGATGTTGAATGAGCTCTTTAAAAATCTTTCCTTGCTAATGACATGTCAAACAACTTAATTCTGTAAAATTTATTTTTGCTGGAAGTATGCAAACTCTTCCTACTAATATTTATAATCCATTGCATTGTGTGCCATTTTATATTGGTAGAAAGGTCATCTTAGACGAAAGATTTATAGTCACCAGTTTGTTTTTTCTTTTACTTCCTCTAAGAATGACATCTCTGTTCCTTTTTATGTAGCTAAATATTCTGCCCCCTTTCAATCCAGCTAAAATCTCACCATCATCAGCCTTATGTGATTTTTCCATATCCTTTTGGTAGAAAATTTTGTAGATCATGGAAGTTTCACCAGGACATGTAATACGTTCTCCAACTGGAGTCAGTATAGGCAAACATCTTCTGGATGTCAAAGATTTGTGCAACAATAAGAACTAACTAAATTTCTTATTTGTCTTAATAAAAATTACAGGCACTGGAGTGAGTTTTATTTTCTTGTTTTTGCAATAACTCCAAGAAGCATATTATTATAGGGAATATTGGTTTCTTTTGCCTCTCCTGAAGCTATGAGCCTTTATCCAGGTAATAGGATCTACATTGGGATTCCTTCCAGTACTATCTCCAGGTATAGACATATAATTGATCAGAGTAAATGGGTTCAGCTCCCAAACTCCTTATTGGAACTTCTGTCAAAGAGATATCTTCATTCTATTGGACTTGAGGATATGAGGATCTTTGAGTTCTGGGAGCCACTATGAGGGGAAGACATGTTTTAAAATAATCCATGCAGAAAATAGCAGACAGGTATGGGATATTACTTCCTGATAATACTGAGCCCCTGGTTCCAGGTGTGCCAAAAGCTAGAGGTTCCTAGGTCTTTCAGGTACAGAGTCAATAAATTTCTATCATTTTGACTTATTTATTTTTGCTTAAGCAAATTTGTGTTAAGTTTTTTATATTTTCCATTGAAAGAGCTCTGAATAAATATAATTATGTGTTCCAATTCCATAGATGAGACGATGAAGCTGAAAGAACTTTAGAAAACTACAAAGCTAGTAATACATGGAACCAGAAATTGCCTATCAGGTATATCTCTCTACTTTTTGGGGGTCCATTCTCTCTCATCTATATCACATTGCATTACAGTTATTTTGGTATGTTTTGGCTGATAGGATTTGGTTTCTCCAAAAATTTTAATTTATTTATATTTTGGTGGACAAAGGCCACAATTTGGCATTTATGTTATTTTATGCTAGTATTTTGGAGGAAGACAATATGAAAGATACAGAAGTATTTGCTCTTTGATGACTTATAGAAGTCCCCTTCACTTTTGTTGAGCTTTCAAGATTAATATTCCTCTTATGTGGTCTTCCTATAGGTTTATAGGATCTCAGAGGTAGTCAGTCTTGTTTAAAGATAGACCTGTTGGTCTTTGAGTCTGTATGATGTCACTGCTCCATATTCACAATACCAATCTCCATCAGTTTGGGGGTTTTTTTAGAAAAAAAAATCAAGGATTGAGTTAGAACATCACAAAAACACTTACATTGGGAATACTGGGAAAATTATAACTATTCCTTGGCTGGGTCAGAGACAATTTGCAAGAAATGTCTGAATTTTGTTCCTGGAATTGTCATTGCATTTGGAGGTGGCCTTGGACAAAGTTCTATTTCTAGGTTTCACCAAAGGGAAGGTAATAGGGGTGGACTAAATGACTAAACATCCCCAAATGAATAAATTTACTCTTTGCAGGAAGTTGCTAGATTCCCATTCTCCTGAAGTTACTGTGTATTCACAAGCTAGATCTCAGAGAGAGAGTCTTCTGAAATTTCAAAAATAGCCCTTTTAACTTATAGCTAGTCAAAAACAAACACACAAAATGAAAGAAACGGAAAACAGGTTCAGTGCACCCACAAGGCAGGTGGACTGTTCTCGTCAACCGGTGTCATTTACTAAGACCTAATTAGCTAGGCTACCTTGGTGGCATTTTCCAAAAGGAAACAGGAATCTTTTGCCTGTAAATGTCTCCATTAGCTCAGGGTGTGTGTTTTCATTGGCCTGTGGAGAGGGCTCGGTTCTATTATGGTTGGTTAACAGCTAACAGTGTTCTTGGCGCAGAGTGAGATATAGAAGACGACACAGGATCCGCCCAAGGCACTTGCAACCTAAGTTAGTAAAACAAATAACTTGCTATTAGTCTTGACCTTGCTGGAAATTGGCCTCAAATATCAGGAGTGCTCAGTTCCAGGGTGTTTCTATTTATGCCCCTTTGGGATGGGCAGGAATGACATTGGTGGAACAACTGTGTCGCCTGGTATGCTGCCTGTCTTCCATTTTTAGTGTGTCTTTCTACCATACTCCACGGCTTTTTCTGTGGCTGAAGTAACCACGTATGTAATCTCCCACCATCCAATAGTTTTGATACATTTCCCCTCCCTTTAGTTCACTATAGTTCAATTTCATTGATCTCTACCTGTTTTTGTTTTTGGGTGTTTTGTTTTGGTACTGGAGATTAAACCCAGGGTCATTTTACCTCCAGATTATACCCCCAGCCCTTTTATTTTTAATTTTGAAACAGGGTCTGGCTAAGTTGCTGAGGTTGGCTGTGAACCTGTGATCCTCCTGGCTCAGCCTCCCAAGGGATTACAGGTGTGCATCACCACACTTGGCTCCATCTCCACTTTCATAGGTAGAAAAATAACATTGGTCCAGATAAATCTCAACTTTTTATAAACATGGCAACATATGTTTGTTCTTACATGTAATTGTGAGAACATCCATGGTGTTTCAAATAAAACAATGAATCTTCATTGTGAAGACCCAACTTGGGTGGAAAAATTGTCCCACATCCTCTGCTCACATAATTGTTTTCCATATTAGCAGGGAAGGAGCAAGATTACACCTCAAACTCTCTAGTATTCATCCTTTTGGGGGATATCAAGTGTAGTTGGAGTGGTGTCAGGGGCAGGTACAGTATGACTGGTGAGCAGAGAAAGAGGAGGCAAGAAATGTGGAATTTGAAAGTCCATTTCATGGCTGGACTTGGGCTATTGGACAGTGGAAGGTATGAGGAAGACTGAACAGAGCAGTTAAAACTTAAGCAAATTGTTGCTCTTGCCTTGGTGCATGCATTAGCTCTTGCTTAGAAGCCCTCTGAAGTGTGATAGGCTTGATTTATACAGCTAGAGAAATCAGCCGCTGAGGACTGATCTACACACATGAAAGCAAACCAGCTACTACTACGTACAGCAACATGGACAAATTTTGCAATCATATGCTGAGCAGAAGAAGTCAGACCTAGAGATTAGAGACTGATTATTCCCATTTAAATTAAGTTCGAAAACAGGTTAGCTTTCTTTTGATGTTGGAATTCTGGACAGTGTTACTCTTGGAGGAGTGTTGACTGGAAGAGAGGATGGTGGGGGTGTTCTGGGGTATTTGAATATTCTATTTCTTGCTCAGGGTTATATTATATGGATGTGTTCTCTTTGGGAAAATCCATCTAGCTGCACACTTGTAATTTCTGTATACATTTTATACTTAATTTTAAAAGATTACTTAATATTACTAATGTCTATTAGAGAGATGTTTGCATGTATATATGTTGCTTTGGAGCTATTAAAACTGCTAAATAGCTATACTTGCTTCTTTTTTTCAAATTAATAGTTAAGTGATTGTTTGTTTCTAGCAAACATTTGTTAAGTAAATAATTCTGGTTACAAAAAAAGGAGCTAGTATATCTTGGGCAGTAGCCAGATGGACACCTTAGGATTATGGGTTGGTATTAGCCTCATTACGATCCAAGGCAGTTAAACCAAGAACTGAGTGCCCTTAGTGGACTGGATGTGAGTTGGGGAGGAGAGTGGTCAGGCTAAATTGTGGCAACTTCATGGTAAAGAAAAATGATCTTGACTTTATTGTTCCACAGATCCTGAGAGAGGTGACAGCTACTGTCACCCTTCTTCACTCCAATGACAACGTCTAACCAGCAAGTCTTGTACCCAAGCCTGCCTGTCCCCTTTCCCAGCTGGCATAGCTACTTTCTCCCCCATAGAAGAGTGGACACTTGAAAGACTAGTATGGTTAATCTGGTATATAAGATATCAAAGAGAGATGGAAGAAATAGGAGGGAGGAATGAGGAAGGAAGGAAGAGGAGAGTGGAGTAAGGCAAAAAAAAAAAAAAGAAAAAGTCTGCTGAGGTGGTCTAGAGGTCATCAATTTCAATTTCAAAGAGAGCCCCACTCATCACAGCAAAATGGCAAAGTCATCACACTATTCTATTTTTAAAAAAGTCTAACATATACTTACTATATGCTACAAATTGCCTATATGCCAAATTTAATTCTAGTTAATTTTCATTTGTAGGTGATAAAATTGAGGGATCAGGAGGATTTTAAACACAGTAAAACAGCCTCAAGTTGAAACTTTCTTATTCATGAAGCTAAACCCTCTTATTTAGAGTTTACTGTTTAAGAATAATGATGCCATATATTGAACGCCCACAATATCCCAAGTATCTTATTTCATCTTAAAGAAATTGTTTTTATTCTCTCTCTTCAGTACATGCATAAGGCTGAGTTTGATGAACTGTTCCATTTGTTTCTGCTACTTGTTATGGGCCGCACCTCATGGAGTCTCTCCAGGCCGCATGAACCCTCTGGCCACTCTGGTCTGTGGCCACTCTGGTCTGGACTCAATCCTCCTCTTCATCCATCCTCCCCACCAGGACTTATCTGGAACTAAATCAGTCCTCAAGGGTAAAGATAGGTCACTGTGCAGATAAACAAGGACCTTCAACTGCTGACCTTGATTTGCATGTACTGGCTTTGAGGGAGGATCCTTGTGGCTTCCTTCTATCTTAAATTTATACTTGAGGGAAGATTAGATCACTTCTCTCACTCACACATGAGAGGTTGGACAGACATCACTGGATGGAATTCCATAAACCAGCAAGTGTTAAAAGCCCACTGTGTCCGTGCATACATGACCAACTTGGGCATGCACTGTATGCTTTTGTCTCTACAGAAAAACAACTCAACAGTTCTGCATAAACTACTTACAGAGTAATTACAAGTATTTGAGTATCCGTGGCATATAACAAGCATATAATATTATGCCAGGTAACATTGGGGATACAGAAGTGTGATATTAACAGCTAGAATAAGGAAACAGCTGAGTTCAGGCTAACACTGTAGTAAAAACCACACCTGTACCGAAAGTATATATAATCAAGACAAGGATCTACAAATGAGCACTTACAGAGATGAGTGCAATGGTTACATCACAGGGCAGGTGAAATGATCATTTCTATATGTTTACAGACCAGATACGATGGCATTGGTGCTTTGTGTAAAGTGCATCTTCATTGGCCAAATCATTTAGGAAATGCTAGTTTAAGAAAATATATACAGGTATCTTTATAGGAAGACTTTCCAAGCTTTTTTGTTTTCATGCTAACTTTGAAGCTCTAGGGGAGACACTCATTTTCTGGTTTCACTTTTGTGAGTGAGTGTGTGTGTGTGTGTGTGTGTGTGTGTACCTTGAAAGTATTTTTTTTTTGCGGTACTGGGAATTGAACCCAGGGGCGTTCTACCTCTGAGCTACACCCCCAGCCCTAATTTTTATTCTTTATTTTGAAACAGGGTCTCACTAAGTTGCGGAGGGCCTCACTAAGTAGTTGAGGCTGGCCGCGAACCCCAATCCTCCGGTCTCAGCCTTCCAAGTACTGGGATTTTAAGTGTGCGCCACCACGCCCAGCAGAAAGTATTTTTATATGCAAGATCTTTTGGAAGTAATCTTTAGAAAGACTGCAAATAATGTTTTAACATTTCCCGAATCATCTGTTCTTTCATGTTCTCCTTTTAATATCTCAAGGAGGAAATGCAGTCCGTCTAATGCAGTGAAAAAGTGACCAGAGATTGGCCCAAGACTCCTAGTCATCCCTCAAGGCTGTTTTGGTTTCATCTGCTATGAAAATAAATTGCCCCTACTGTCCTCAACAAGGTGGGTCCAACTTGAGACTCACTGACCCGGACACTGCACTGGCCAAAAGACTTCAGGTTTCTGAAAAGCCAGCCATAAACCCTTTAAATGCAGTCCCAGTATGCATTTCCCTTTCCATTTCTCAGGGTACTGAGAGTTCCTGAAAGGACACATCAGTGTCCCTTGATTGACACCAGTCTAACCTATTGGGAATGCCCATGGGAAATCTTCTACTTTCAGTGAGATAAACTTACTGAAACATAGTGACAGTCAAATACCGCTCCTATTATTTCTTGGGGAGAAATATTCAACAAGAGTGTTCAAAATTCCATTAGCTTGTTAGGGATTTACTTCTGTCTCAGGACAGAGGAAGGAAGGAAGGAAGGAAGGAAGGAAGGAAGGAAGGAAGGAAGGAAGGAAGGGAGGGAGGGAGGGAGGGAGGGAGATGGGAAAGCGCAATAATTCCATGGAGAGTCCTGAGGAGTTCCCAGGTTTGGGGAAGGGAAACTCACTTCAGGACCTTGAGGTCCTTGGCTTCCAGGGTGGAAAGGAATTTCAGCACCTGCTAGTCAGAAACAAAGACAGAGGTTTTATTTAAGAAAAGTGAGGGCTGGGCGTGGTGGCGCACCCTTGTAATCCCAGTACTTGGGAGGTGGAGACAGGAGGATCCGGGTTCCTGGCTAGCCTCAGCTACTTAGTGAGGCCCTCGGCAACTTAGTGAGGCCCTGTTTCAAAATAAAGTATAAAAAATAGGACCTGGGATGTAGCTCGGAGGTAGAATGCCCCTGGGTTCAATCCCCAGTACTGCAAAAAAAAAAAGAAAAGTGAGGATGCACTTTCAAGGGAGAATGCAGGCCACCTCAAGAGTGTGAGAGGCCCTTGGGGTCTTTACCATCCTTCTTTTACAGGGGATCCCCGAGAGGGAGGGGCTAGGGATGCATGGCAGGGATGGGGTGACACGGGGTGGCCGGTCTCCTTTCTTTGAATCCTCAGGTTCTCGCCATTTCATTGGTGGATGCTGGGTGATGCTTGGGTTTGACAAATGGTGAGACTTCCTTTGGGATTTTTGTTTGCCAAGTATCCCAGGAAGTTCAGGTATGAAGATAGTCCATTATGATTAAAAATTGTAGGTCTATTGAGTACCTTTGCTTAAGAAAAGGCCAGGTCAGATAGGCCATTATGATTAAAAGTGTGGCTTATTAAGGGCTTTTGCCTAAGAAAGAGCAGACTCTGTGAGTGAAGTTAAGGATTATGAAGTTTTTAGTTTTTATTTATTTTTACTTATTTATTTATTTTTGTGGTACAGGGGATGGAACCCAGGTGCCTTCTACCTCCGAGCTACACCCCCAGCCCTATTTTTTATTCTTTAGTTTGAAACAGAGTCTCACTAAGTTGCAGAGGGCCTCACTAAGTAGCTGAGGCTGGCCACGAACCCGGATCCTCCTGTCTCAGCCTCCCAAGTACTGGGATTACAAGTGTGTGCCACCACGCCTGGCAAAGGTTTTAGATTTTAAAACTATATTTTCCCTCTCCTTCCCAATTTGTCTCCTTTCTACCTAATATTTTATTTCTCCTATCCTCCCTCAGAAAGAAGGAAGAAGGAAGGAAGGAAGGAAGGAAGGAAGGAAGGAAGGGACTGGCCTATTAACAGATCCTAGATGCTATTATATCAAGGGTCCCCAGACATGATTGGATTTAACACTTGAGGGTTTCAGAATAAGTCCGAGGGAAAATGCACAGTGTCTCTAAACCTCAGGCAATTTACTGTGGCCACCAAGGCCTCCGCAGAAAGAGCTTTTCAATTGGTTTATTTATACTTTCTTTACTTAGTATTGATTCTAAATAAGGATAAAACCCATCCCTGATGGGAAGCCTATGAGTAAGAACAGATGAATTAGAGTTTGTTTTATCTTCCCACTTTCCTTTTGCTGGAACCAAAAAAAGCCTTCCCTTTAGAGGCAAATGGGCTGCAATCCGGAGGCAGCTGCCACTGCTCTCAGAACAATTAAGTGATGAAGTGGGTGGAGAGTCGAGGGCCACAGCAGCGGTGGGCTCTGTGCAGGGTGCAGGGCTTCCCAAACCTTTCATCTGTAGAACTGGGGAAAACAGGCCGTCCAAAGGTCTGCAGGTTTCTGAGCCTCCCTGCTCCTTGCAGTACATCAATGCCAAGACTTATCATTTTCTAAACACAGATTTTTCTTAAAACACCTGTTTTGAGCCACTAATAAAGTAATCTCCCCTCTCTCTCTCTCTCTCTCTTTCATATGGCAATAGATTAATTTCACCATAAATATGTAGGTTGATCAATACTCTGTAGGATTGTAAATAATCTCTGGGTAGTTTTCCTTATGGGAAAACTTGGGTTGAGAGAATAAATAACTGAAGGTATGGTTAACCATTGGCTACTCATGGTTTTGTGCATGTGTCTGGGTTTCAAACTCTTGAAAATTCTAGCTGAAAAATATTGGAGAAGTTACTGAGTCTTTTCTTATTTTTATTTTTTGTAGTACTGGGGATTTAACCCAGGGAATTTTACCTCCAGGCTATATTCCCAGCCTTTTTTTTAACCTTTTATTTTGAAACAGGGTCTCACTAAGTTGCAGAGGGTCTCCCTAAGTTGCCAAGGCTGGCTATCAACCTGTGATCCTCCTGGATCAGCCTCCCAAGTTCTGGGATTATAGGTGGGCACCACAACACCTGGCTTACTGAGTCTTTTTAAAGCTCAGTTTTCGTCTCTCTAAAATCAACATAGTAATTACCTTGCTATTTTTCCGTGAAGGTAAAATGAGCTGATATATTTAAAGGGCTTATCACAATGCCTGTTCAGTGGTGAGTCAAAAATTATAAGCTGTTATTACCAATAAAAATGACATAGAAATTTTATCTTTGTGTCACTTTCTTAGTGTTTTCACAATGTCTAGACAACTGTGTGTGTTTTGAAAGTGTTTGTTGAAAAAAGAAATAATTCCCTTGACATATTTTAGGTTCTTGTTATCCCTCTATAGCTGCCACAGAGATCTCAGAGAATGCTACCCAATGAATAAAAATGGATTTGTTTGATAGGGTACGCAGAGGTATGATGATATGATAGTACGATTGTTCCAGGCCATTTAATTTATATGTCAACCTAGCAGCTCCATGGGGCACCACTTCGAGTTTATTTATTCAATTGTATCCACCTTGAGAATCTTCTGGAAGGCGGGGTGTGTACTGGGAGAGGAGCAAGGATGAGCAGGAGCAGTTGATAGTTATTGAGTGCTAATATGTGGCCCTCTCCATAGTTTCAGACGAATGACTTAATTATCGAATGCTAATATGTGGCCCTCTCCATAGAGTTTTAGATGGATGACTTAATACAAGCAATATCAACAATCATCTTTTAGGGTGGATAGTACTATTGTCCTCATTTTACAAAAATGAAAATGAAGCCTAGAGAGAGGAAAAAAAAAAAACCAGCCCAAGATTAGAGAGGCATAAGTGGCAGAGGCTGTATATAACCCCAGCCAGTCTGACTCACCAACTCTGCTGTTTCTACTCTGCAGGTGAGTTTTGTCCACAGGAGTTTATGCTCTAATTGAATAAAGGTGATGCAGTGTAGTACATTCTCCAATCCAGGCCATCAGACAAGCTGGGGCACCTGGGAGGAGCCATCCAAAAAGTAATCAATGAGCTAGACTTTCTGCTTTATTATTTCCATTACTCCCCCAGTCATACTAGGAAGTCTCTTGAGTAGTCATTGGTGGATTTTCCCCTTACATTATCATAGAACTACGATGATTCATTTAGCAGGAGGTTTCAACTGACAGGGAAAATACTGGCTCTGGTCATGTTTACTCATTGGCTGTCTATGGTAGTTATATGTGGCTATCCTTTGAAGTCAAAATTTGATCGTATTTGGAACAATGCTTCTACTCACCTCTGGAGGGGAACTAGATAACCCTCTGCTATCTCTAGTTTCTCTAATAGAGTTCTGCAAACAGTGCAGCTCATTCTCACAATGCCAGTTCCCATGATGCTTCTGCATGAACTTTGTTTCCTGGGTGTCTCTCAAGGAACCAAGGGGAGAATGGAATTATCCCAGCAGGAGCCAGCTGGCCAGACTTAGTCACATTTCCAGATGCAACAGGATCTCTGAAGCCACTTAAAGAGACCGTTAGGATCCTAAGGAGGAAGAATGATCAGTTGGAGACTTTCTCTCATCTACCTAATAGAGAGAACTCAACACTACCCCATTAGAGTGACCCACACAGGTTCTCTGTGGGTAAGAGTTTTCCCTGGATTAAAGTTTTCAGTTTTTAGATTTCTTTTTTTTTTTTTTTTGCGGTACCAGGGATTGAACCCAGGGGCGTTCTACCTCTGCGCTACACCCCCGGCCCTATTTTTTATATTTTATTTTGAAACCGGGTCTCATGAAGTTGCGGAGGGCCTGACTAAGTAGAGAGAGAAAGAAAGAGACAGGGAGAGAGAGAGAGAGAGAGAGAGCTGAGGCTGGCCGTGAACCCGGATCCTCCGGTCTCCGCCTCCCAAAGTACTGGGATTACAAGCGTGCACCACCATGCCCCGCTCAGTTTTTAGATTTCTGTTACACTGATTTATTAGTACCTTAGGGGTTATTTACCTGATTAATTAATGTATTCACACCTGATATCTGATTATCTGATAGATACGTGGAAGAGGAGATAAAGATAGAGATAGAGATAGAGATAGAGAGAGAGAGAGAGAGTTCTGATATTCTGATACAGAGAGAATCCTTGGGGTGGAGAAAAGCTGAGGACTGGTGGAGAGCATTGATAGCCAAGGGGAGGAACATATCATTTACAGGTGGGAATAAAAGGTAAGGTTGGGAAATAACAAGGTAAATTTCCTTCCACTGAACCATAGGCTGGTTCAATTCATTTGCTTATGAATATTAATACCATCCATGCTTTCATTCTTAGCATCAACTTGTTTCCAGTCATAGTACAAGGCAAATCACCAAATGGGAACAAAGAGGAAAGAAATTTAGTCTTTCTTTCTAGTTCACAATCGAGCAAGTGATACCTGATATAATTAAGAATTCAGAGGGCCAGGAGTGGTGATGCATGACTGTAATCCCAGCACTTGGGAGGCTGAGACAGCAGGATGACAGGTTTGAAGCCAGCTTCAGCAACTTAGCAAGACCCTGTTTTAAAACAAAACAAAATTTTAAAATGGCTGGGGCTGTAACTCAGAGATTGGATGCCCCTGGGTTCAATTCCCAATGCTTAAAAAAAATAGAATTCAGAGGGTCCATTTTAGAAGGAAAGTATAAACAGAGTGGTATGAAGACATGGAATTTGTGTTTATTTTATTTGGGTCCTGAGAAAGTGGGATGGAAGACAGAGGGACAGGCATGCTTGGACTCAGGGTGGAAATTCTCCATTTCACATTCTGATGGTGGGATTGTCTTCACTATGGCATACTTGCTCAGAGCCTGGGGAAACCTGCAAGCAGTACTTAGGCCTGGTAGGTTAGTATAATCTATTTTTCTGTGTTTGGTCAACACAGAGGTGTGCAGGCAGGAGGATAATAAGACAGTTGGAAAATGGAAATGACCTTTTTTTGTACTGAGGATTGAACCCAGGGGTGTTCTACCTCCACACTACACCTCCAGCCCTTTTTTATTTTTGAAATAGGGTCTTGCTAGGTTGCTGAGGCTGGCCTCAAACCTGCAATCCTCATGTCTCAACCTCCCAAGTACTGGGATTACAGGTGTGCACTACCACACCTAGCTTTTTTTTTTTTGTATGTTTTATGTACCAGACACCATACTAGCCCTTTTCATGATCATGGAAACTTTATAAGTACCTTAAAGAAACTGATGCTGAGGGAGGGTAAGTAGTTATGCTCAAGGACACACTAGTGGCTGAGATAGGCTTGCATCCAGTAGCAACTTAGTTTTAACATCCTAAGCTGTGTTATACTACTGGATACCTAATACTTCATAGCAAGTAAGTGGATCATGCCTTCTAAGGAGCTCTGAGAGATCACCCTGCTGGGAATCCAGAGGGGTCTGCAGGAATTTTAACTGTTAGAAAGGGAAGCAGAAGCATATGCATCCTGGGAGAGACACGGTCCTTTGGTTTTGGGGAAGAGGAGAAACCAAACAAGACAGACCTCAGTAACATGAAGTCATGGTTGGGAGCAGGTGTGTGGTTAGAAGGATTGAGAATGGTGTCTTCTCAGGGATCCAAGAAACCATGCTTGTTATCCTGCTGATGGTTCTGTTTTAAAGAGGGGACATGGTGATCTTCTCTAAGAGTCTCTTACTCTATGCTCAGTCAGATGGGCTTCATTCTCATCGTTTTAACGTCCAAATCCAATGTTGGCATCAATCGAATAAGAAAACAGTAGTTTTTGTTCAACAGATCAGTTTAAACAAATATTTTTGCTTTGCCTGTGGGAAACTATAATAAAATGGAACTAGCCTTCCAAATACAGGTTGCACTGTGTAATTAGGCAAATAAACATGGTTGAAGAAGTTAGAACTTCATGAACCTTTAGCAAACAGCAGAGAAAAGAATACTGTCATCTATTGGCAAGGACACGATTCTGACTGTGGCGAAGGAAGCAATGTTTCCTTGATGGTAGCTTTCCCCTTGTGCCTCAGAAAATATGGGACTTTGTGTCATACCCTGAAAGTGTGTGTATTTTGTTGAAGATAGTCAGTATTCAGTTTGGCTTTTAATGTCAGTACTAGATAGCACTGATGTAAAACTTCTTATTAATTCATTTTCCAAAGTATTGCCCTGATTTTAGATTGAAAAGAAGGATAAATTAGGATATGGAGCAGAATATGGATTCTGAATGTTCTGCGGACAGGGTTTGAGTGTTTATTCAAGATGAGGGTGTGTCCTTGAAAAAAATATGGTTCCTTTTCATGCTATGTTTCCTCCAGCCTCTTTAGCAAAATGAGCTGTAGAGTTTGCTGAAAGCAGGTTTCTCTGGGGTATTTTGATCCTCTTTTGAGCTCTCTAGTCATCCTGTCAATCATTGTATGTATTTTCAGTAGTATGTATGCATGATGCATTTTATAGGGAGGAAGGCTGACATGTATGTGGGGGCCAATCCAGGAAGTTGTGAGGATTAGTAATGAATGTCCTGGGTATAAGATTAAATAAATCATCAGATCATAGAGGATGCACAGCCATAAGTAATATTTTTAAGTGCTTGGTGGATAGTATCCTACCAAGTAGAGATCCAACATATTTACTTTTTAAAACACTTTTACAAAATTAATACCTGATGGTTATAAAAATGAACACTGCAGAATTATGTGAAGTAAAGAAAAATACAAGCTTGCTTTCTCCTCCCTCAACCTCTAATCCTACTTCTCTTCCCAAAGACAAGTGTTGTTAACATTTAAATGAAAAAATCATTTTAGGTTATTTTCTGTGCATTAACAGACATATACCTGGATTATTTTAAAAGTAAAATGTAACAAGACTTAACCTACTCTTTCATTATTGTTTAGCTAATGCCTTTAAGATCTACACCTTTATTTTCAACATATGCCCTCTCCCTATTAACAGCTGCCTGATGTTTGTGTCTGTCAATTATCACAAATTTACTAGCCTAAAACAATGCACATTTATTATCCCACAGGTGAGGGTTAGAAGTCTGGGAGGCTTGTCTCTGAGTATCATACAAGGCCAAAGTCAAGGTGTCTACCACACCTGGCTCTTATCTGGAGGGTCTGGGGAAAAATCTACTTCTAAACTCACTCAGGTTGTCACCAGAGTCCAGTTCCTTTCAGTTGTAGGAGTGAGGTCCTTGTATCCTAGCTGGCTGTCAGACAGGGGCTGATATCCAAGTCAAAGGCAGCCTGCATTCCTTTCAGGTGGACTTCTCCATCTCCAAACAGAACCGCACGTTGAATCCTTTTCATGGCTGAGTTTCGTTGACTTCTTCCATTGGAGAAAGCTCTCTGCCTTTGCGGTCTCATATAATTACATTGGGCCAAGGCAACCTCCCTATGTTAAGGGCAATTGTCCCATACAATGTAACAATCAAGAATGGTATCTCATAGCTAGTCAGACATTCTATGAGATTTGGAGCTTATTATTATTCCATTTTACCAGATAAGAATTAAAGTACCCCAAATTTAAGGACTTTTCTCCCAAGATCACAACAACTAGCTAATAGCAGATTCAACATTAGAATTCAGGTCTTCTAAACTTGCCCTTCTTCATAGAATAGAGACAAAGATTACCTTGGCATAATAATAAAGCCAATACAATTTTGTCAATAATCTTCTTATAAAGCCACCGGGAAATGTATTTGTAATTTTAATTTGTGATGTCAGAGCTAGACTAGTTCCTGTAGTGGGCTAGTGTATATCCCTAAGTATTTTCTTGAAGAACCAAGAGTATAGCTTCTTTCAACCAATATATGTTTTCTAAATCTCCAAGTTAAATGCCAAGTGCATTTCTAATGCATTATCTCATAAACATCTCTAGCATTCATGAATCAAACTCTCTTAGAGTTAATAGGCAGCTTCATGTTTGCTCTTGGTAAGAAACTTCATCTCCCTTTCTTTTCGAAGTTCGTTTTCTCCTCATTTCCTCCATTTCTGTTATTTTAGGGAGACCATCATGGGGCCTACAGGTCTCCATGTGCATACAAAGGGAAAGGAAATGGCTGGTGTCCCCCAGACTTCCTCAGGTGACCCCCACAGCACTTTTTAAGGGTCCTTTGCATTTTGAAATTAATTAATTCAGTTCTTTGATACTTCAAGTCTGAGTTTGGTAAAGAGGGCATGGTGGCGCACACTTGTAATCCCAGTACTTGGGAGGCTGAGACAGGAGGATCCGGGTTCGCGGCCAGCCTCAGCTACTTAGTGAGGCCCTCTGCAACTTAGTGAGATCCTGTTTCAAAATAAAGAATAAAAAATAGGGCTGGGGGTGTAGCTCGGAGGTAGAATGCCCCTGGGTTCAATCCCCAGTACCACAAAAAAATAAAATAGTTGGACATCTGACTCCTTGTTTCTCTTTAAAATATTTCTGAAGTTGGCCAACCTTTAGTTTGTCTAGGCTGCTACAGCTGTCCTGGTTTCTCTTACCTTCCAGAGTGTCTCTGGGCAAGAGCTCCTCTTTACAAATTCGATAAATAGTTTCCACCTGGCTAGGGCTTTCTAGCAGCCTTTCCTGAGGTGGCCTTAGGGAGCCAGGCTTCAGCTTGGGAAACAGGAAGATATTCTCAGTCTTCAGGCTACCAAGTCCTACTCAAAATTAATTTGAATTTGTGCAGTTTCTGGGATGACAGAATTTCATAAAGTGCTACAAATATTTAAAATGATAAGTAATTTCCCAAAGGACAGGAATTCACAGGTTAGCCTACTGAATTTCTGGGTAAGTAGTGGAAGACTGTTTCATGAGTTTTCTTTGGGTTTTATAACCTCCTCTTTCTTTCTGAAGGAGATTCATACACATTGGCCATGTGCCCTCCAGTGGGGCTGGTTTCAGTTGACTGTATATAAATAGCATGTAATCATATCAAAAAATTGTGATGAAACACTTTCTGGTAAACCTTCCCTTCAATGTTCTGTAATCTCATCTTCTAGTTGGTGTCTAAGAAAGCGTGTGAGATAAGAAAATTAAAGGTCAAAAGGAGGCGGGAAGGGGAAATTAAGAGCTCAGAGGCACCTTCCTCCTATTTAACTTTCTCTTGGGTCACACCTGAATTATTTTAGTCAATATTAATTGGTCTTGTCACTTTTTAACTAAAATGGAGAACACCTCCAATGCTCTTTGAAAACAAGGGAATTCCCTAAGAAGGATGCGATTAATGAGTAACACATGGGAAATCAATCAATCAACTGACACAGACAGATAGTCTAATGGAAGCAAGTGAATGTGAGAAGCTGTATTCCCTCAGAGGCCACCCATGTTTGTCTCCCTCTGTCAGAGAAGTGTAGCAATTGATACACACCAGCTGAAGTCCACTTCCATCCATTTTCTACGGTTATAACTGTTCAATCAACTTCTCAGTTCTGAAACTAGACACAATGCCCCTTTTCCATAGTATTTATTTTGCAAAATAGATTGGTTTTGCTATTATTCAGGGACTTAGAAAATCTGAAGGGATTAATTGTAAAGTTAGCTTTTTCAGCATGCAAAAAACAACAATGACAACAACAAATCCAATCCTGCAGTAGTAGTATTTCTTACATCTACCTACTAATGTTATAAGTAGATATTTGAATTTTGATTGAGATCACATGCATGGGATACCCTTCTCTCTGGTAGGGGTAAAAGGCTCTTTCCCCCAAGTCCCAATTCTTTGGTCTGGCAGCCTTATAAATTAATCTGCAAAAGAAATATGGGACGAGTATGGCTTTGAATTCTGAAAAGTCTTTTTAATTTGTTTATGAGTTTAGATAGAGAAATTGTTCTGTCTGGTATTTAGAGAAACTATGGTTGGAGACAGAGATTAAAGTTTGATCCCCTGCTATGCTAGTTGGCTGAGGGACTTTGGCAGGTAACCTAATCTCTATGAAATTGCTTTTCTTACCTATAAAATGGGGATAACATCTAGCCCAGAGGAATATTCTGAAGATTAAATAAGGCAATATACATAATTAGTTCTGCAGCTGACAGTAATAGGTCAAGGAATTTTGCATTGATGATGATAATACTCCTGAATTGCATCTATAGAGTGTTCCAGTGAAAGAAAACATGATTTCTGAATTATAACCAATTCAGAATTAACTATGATAATGATACAGGACTAGTAGGAATTAAGGTCATTAACAAATTATCTAAACAATTTATTTTCAAAAGTTTAAATCATTGTTCTTCATCATAAAAGTTATGAATGCCTTTGTGAAATTTTTAAATTATATAAATTTGCATAAAGTAGGATTAAACTTTGTACTTTCCAGTTCCAAGAATTAGTGGCTATTTTTTTTCAAATTTCTTTAGGTATATCTGTATGTATCTATACATAGAATGAATAATTATTTTATATAAAATTTATCATATTATACATGATTTCCTACATATTGATCCAATTCTATTCAATAATATATTCCTGGCCTTTCAGGCTATCACATCTAAAATCCTTCACAAAAACCTGTGCATGAATGTTCATGGAAGCATTAGTCATAATAGCAAAAATGTGGAAACAAAACAAAAACCTATAAATTGATGAAGGAATAAACAAAATGTGGTATATCCCTACAATGGAATATTATTCAGTCATAACATGGACTATTATTGAGTCATAATAAGCAAGGGAGTGCTGATACCTGCTACAGTGAGGATGAACCTTAAGAACATTATGCTAAGTGAGAGAAGCCAATGGCAAAAGCCATATCATGTATGATTTTATTTACACAGCAAGTCCAACATAGGCAAATCCATAGAAACAGAAAACAGATTAGTGGTTTCCAGGGGCCAGGGGAAGGAGGAATCAGATGTACCTAATAGTCCTGAGGTAGCAGGGTTTCTTTTTGGGAAAATGAAATGTCCTGAAATTAGATTGTGGCAATGGTTATACAACTTTCTGAATATACTAAAAGATCACTGGGTTGTACACTTTAAAGAGAAAATTGAATTGTTTTTGAATTATGTCACAATAAAGTTATTTTAAAAAGTCAAGGGCATCAATCCAGACAGACCCACTGAGATAGAACTCTGTGGTATGAACTATGGTTTATAGAAGATTCTGATTCAAATCCCAGATTAACATCCACTACTCCATCACACCGTGCTATCCCTGAGGGAAAGGGCATACACTCACACAGACACATGCCTGTGTTTTCCTAACAGTGGGAATTATGCAAGAATCTTTTTAGATTCCTCTCCTTTTTTGTCAGGTTTTAGCCTATAGCTTCTTGTTTTACTGATAGAATAGTATAGAATATTGTCGAGGCATCATCGAATGTGTCCATGAAATATCGTTAATGAAAAGTTTTGTGTTTGCTTTCATACCAGTCAACTTCGTAGTCCACTCACCAGGAGAAGTTACTTTCCTTGATCAGAATTTGAATTGTAGTCTTTAAAAAATAAAGAAAACATCAAAAGGGTAAGGTTTCTACTGCTCTCATGATCTTTCTAAATTATAGGACAGTTAGTGAAGGTGTAATAACCTTGTGAAATTGGTTCTTGCACTGTTTTATTCTTTTTTGAATTCCAAATAATTCCCTACCATGAACTCAATGATCAATAATTTTTTAAATGAGATTATTTCTGGTTGCCATGAGAAGAGACTTCAAACAATCTCTCAACTCACTTCTGCCTTCCCCCACAATAAATGACTGGCATGAGGTCTTTGCTTTTTTGGTTGGAGAACTGAGGCTAGAACCAAGATCTTGTCTTTTCAATTACACTACCCTTCTTTTATCTTTACTAAGACAATCCAAACCCAGCATTGTTACAACATTTTACTTAATGCCAAAAAAGCTCTTCAGGATCATGGATGTCCCTGATGACAAACCAGATTTTTAAATTTGGAAGTTCATGCGAATAAAAATCCAAGAATGGGACAACATTTTAGTAGTTTGGGGCTTAGGATTTAGTATTTTTAGGTTGACTTCTTTATATTAACTGGATTTCCATGACTCTGTCCCCTTGGGTTGCAGTTGTAATTATGGAGCAGTTAACATCTTCTCTGGACCCAGCACATCCCATAATTAGCTGTGTTCTCTCCACAGCATATGACTCAACCCCATGTGGCTCTTCTATATCAAAGGCAGGATTTTTAACCACAATACTAGAGCATGTAGTGGCAGATGGCTGCACAACCAAGTGCATTGGGTCCCTTTGAAGAGCAACCTCACCCAAAACAAGCAAACAAACAAACAAAACCAGACCTTGAGATTTAATTTTGAGAAAAGGAAAGAATCTTCTTGGGAATGTTTCCAAACACTGCATCATTTTAAAAGCAAAGCATGTCCTTTCTTTTTTTTTTCTGGAAGAACTAAAATAGAAATAAATGAGTTAGAACTTTGAGGTCAGCCTTGATCAGGAAGAAGGGCACTTCCTGGCCTCTAATCAGAGGTCTGCTGAGGTTTAGTTGGTTGAGAGAGGACACTGGGTATAATGTAATGTGTAGTGGAAAGAACATCAGACCAGGGGTCAGGAGACCCAATTTCTTGTCTTTACTCTGGCGCTAATTAGGTATCTGAAGCTTTCGGAGTTTCACTAAATTGAACTCTTTCTGAGATCATTTATGCAAAACCCCTATTATATATGCAAAATCATATATTATTAGGCTAGCTGAGAAGTAGAGAATCTCAAGTTCCCTTCTGCACATACATATTAATCAACATCTACTTTCAAAGAACCCTAAAGAAGGAAGGGACTCAGTGGCTGCCCTGGTAAACTTATTACAGGCTTAGTGAAACTTACCACTAGGGAGTTCCAGATTATGTTAGTAATAACATATCAGAATGGAGAATGTTTTATTCTCCAGAATTCCAGAGAGGAAAACAACTATATTTGTTGGGGAGAACACTTGGAATAGAAGATTGTACCCAGTGGTCATAAATATGATCTTTACTGTTCTGTGTTTTATAAGGCAACAGATTTTCTTATTACTCATCAGAGGAAGGGTAGAGAAAAGGAAGAGAGGTGATAGAGCCAGCATGATCCTGAGGTGGCTACATGACTTGCAAGGTGACCCCACCCCACTCTCTAAAACTCAAAAATCAAATTGTCTCAAAAGTGTGTAAATGCTCATGTAGGGGTGTGTACACATGAGAAGCAGTAGTTAGAGAAGCAGGGAAGGGACCCTTCTTTACACTCACATTATTCTGAATGCTAGAAAACTTGAATATAGGAATGAGAAGGTAGAGATAATTAGAAAACCCAACCTTTGAGACTGGCAGGGATATTAGGAGAGCTCCAGGTTCTCAGTCTATGGAATTGGACTTGAGATCAAAGTCAACAGATCTTTTAAAAGTATAACTTAAACACACCTGTGAACATCTGCGATTTGTGTACTTTACACATTCCAGATACTGTGCCAAATGCTTGATGTGTTTATTGCATATATGCATACATACACACAGCAAAGATGATTCCTTTTTATCTTTACACTACTCCTACAAAACAGTATTGTTATCTTAATTTCAGACATGGATAAAATAAGACTCAGAGAGCTTACATAAATTATACAAGGATGCACAGCTGTGGGATGCAATTTAGATTCCAAATTAATACAGATAGGCTCTGATGCTAAACTATTAATTATTCATCAATATAAAAATGTATTAAGTATGTTATCTATGGGATGCTAAAGTGTGTACAGAAATGCTTCTAGAGTAAAACTTGCCACGGGAGCCCTGGGATGAGAACGTGGTCATGTTATTAAACAAGTATAAGGCATGGGCCACGTGAGAGGTTCAAATGATGGTGATACCCGTGGAATGGAACCTCTAACTCCCCCGGTCCCGATGTAGACTGAGTCATTTTCTCCTGTGAAGCGGGAGAATAGTTAATTCATATTCTGGATGTGACCCAAAGTCAGATGTTCTCTTGCCCATTGGCATCCACCATGGCAAGGATCCGCCTCTTCATTTGTGTCAACACTTTTGGCAGTCTCTATTGAAAGTCCTCGATGTCATAAGCTGTCCCCTCAGAAAGCACCCTGCATTTCTTTCATCTTGCACATTCCCCCTCCAACCTTTCTCCTGTCCTCAAGCTCCCTGCCAGGCTCTTTTCTATCAGTCACCACATTCTTCCTCCCTATCTCTTGGGTAGCGTGGCTCATTCCTCTAGCTCCCACCTCTACACCTTCCTTTCCCAATCCTGTCCTGGAAAGATCTCAAGTATTTCCCCCACAAAGCCAGTATCTTTTAGGGAGGAGATTTATTTCATTGCTAAGAAAACAAATTTGTCTCTCTGAGGAAATCTCTTTCACGAATTTGTAGACACATATGAGCCTTTCATTTCTCAATAATCCCCTACTTTCTGAGACTCCTTCGAGATCTCTATCATTCAATCCCCTCCCTTGCTCTAAACCATCTTGCTATCCCACTGCTCAGCACAGCATTCCCACTAAGTATTGGTTAGGGGTGAAATATCAACCAGATATTTCACATGTAGCTTTCATAGAATATTTTGGAAAGAGAAGCTACAATAGCAATTAGAGGTGGCCTGGAGGTCACTGTACTGTCATTTCTCCTGTTTCAATAATTCTAAAGTGAAGTTCATCTTTCAAAAGAAAAAGGGGTTGTTTTCAAATACATTGTCATTGTGTCAAAATTATTTTGTAATTTGGAGTAGTACTGAACCTGAAGTCAGAGGGACAATATAAACATGAGTCACAGTTGTCTGACTTGGGCAAGATTTTACTTAATCATTCTGACTCTCTGTTTCCTCATCTGTAAATTGAGTTGATGATAATATTGTATCTACTTGGAAAAGTTAATTGAAAGGTTAAATAAGAAAAATGTGCATCTAGAATACAGTAGGTGCTTGACAAAGGGAGGAAATTGTTTACACAGGGATTCTAAAGCATGCCCATCATGGAAAGTAATTCTTGCAAAAACATATAAATTCTCTAATTCCCACATTCTCTTTGACCTCTTTACACCAATATTAGAAGTTATGCGTAAGCTGGCTAACTTTTGTTTATCCAGTTGAAATTCTGTAGTTATATAACAGGAATGTTTATAATTAAATTACAAACTCTGCCAACTTAGAGAAGCCTAGAGTTGGCATTCATAGATAAAACATAAAATCCCATCCGAGTCTGAATTGAATGCCTGCGATTTATTTCCTGAACAGGCATCCAACTATGTGATTTTCCATAGCTTCAGGCTTTGTTATCAATTAAGGATGATATTGGGCTTATCACTCGTTCTGGCAGCTGCTGGCCCAGGTGACTGTTCCTAGTTAGGAGTAGGGAGAGAATGGGGGAAGGTTCCAATACCATTGGAGAAGATTCTTTGCAGCACCAAAGGCTATAAGATCTCTGTGAGGAAGTAAATAGGGGGTCCACAAATGGAGTGTGTTGAAAAACTAAAGAGTCATAGTTGAATTTAATACAGCTTCACCATACAGGAAAACTCCACATTCATCCTTTATTTTTTAAATGGGGGGAATGCAAGGTAAAACCCTCTAAACTAATTTTTGTAAGGTTTTTTTGTTTGGTTTTAGATATCTAATGTCTAACTTGTAAAAGGTAAGGAAAAATTATCAAGGAGTAATAAGCAACTGTATTTCACATCATTCTCCCCAGATTATATAAATTTGATATCTTTATTCCTATTTTATAAGTGAGGACTGTGAGGTTTAGTGATACTTAATGTTTTGCCCAAAGTTCAAGAATTAATAAGTTACTTCCAAGAATTCCGAAGTTCAGTAATTCCCTTCCATCCAAACAATATGCACAATAAATAGTTTAGTGATGTCATTTTCCCTCATTTCATCCCATTAATATCAAAAGACATTTATCAGTGACCTATTGACAATATTGCTCAAATATGGAATAGTCCAGTTTGGAAGGTATGAAGACCATGCAAACTCTCTTATACAGCAGAGTAGCTGCTCTAGACAACTTCTTAAATCCATATCTATGGGGGGAAAAACGCTTTAATTTTACAAAACCCAATGTCTCTTGGAAGCACAAGGACAATACTAGTGAAATATATTCAGTCTCAAATTTCAGGAAGTCTTAATTAAATTGATTCAAGAGGAAGATAACACCATTCAAACAAAATGGGATCTGATCCCTTTTAAAATTTAACTTCCTTCAGGAGGTGAAATCTTGTCTTTGAATATTTTAAAGGCTCATCACAGTTTAAACAAAGGGTATGCCTTAAATGAATTTTTATAGAAGCCAGGCACGGCAGCGCATGCCTGTGGTCCCAGCATTTGGGAGGCTGAGACAGGAAGATTGCAGGTTCAAGGACAGCATCAGCAACTTGGTGAGACACTCAGCAACCTAGCAAGACCCTACTGCAAAACAAAAATATAAAAAAGGGCTGGGGATGTAGCTCAGAGGTAGAATGCCCCTGGGTTCAAACCCTAATACCACACACACACACACACACACACACACACACACACACAGAGCATTATCATGACCTCCTTCCACACAAAATTAATTTTATTTAATGATAATTTTTAAATATCTTGGACATCTCAGTCTTGTTTCTATGTCTTTTTATAACTAAAACATTGTGTCGCAAAATAAATAAACAAGAAACAACAAGGATAACCTCCCTTCCAAATGTATAAAATAGGCCAGTGAATTAGAGAAAGTACAATTACAGTTCTTTAAAATTTTACCATATTAAAAGATAGGAACTTTTTTACTGACATGGGACTTGTAGGAATTCTATAGGTTAACTCCTTCCCACAATGGTTATTGCTATATTTATTATCAAAGAAATGGAGGCTGAGTGAAATATACTAGATTGCTTAAAGATATCCACCAGGTTGAATGAATGGGCAAGATTTAAACTCTTTTACTTAACCAACAGATCAGCTCCAAATTCCATTCCTTTCACTGCATTTTATTCTTAGTACTGAAAGTCAGTCCTTAAGGTTCATAGAACTTCATTCTAATAGAGATTGTTCATAAAAAAATAGTCCTCTAGACACCTGGACCAGCAACATCAGTTGCACCCAGGAGATGTTTAGAAATTCAGAATCTCATACTTCACTCCCTACCTACAGCATCAGAATCTACTTTATTTAGCATGACCAGCTAATTTGTACGTGTGCTAGTGTTTTAGAAGTACTTCCCTAAGTGTTATGCCACCGTGGCACCATACAAGAAAAATTTTAATGGATAAAAGAAAACCATGCCATTTCAAATAGACCTCTTCCCATTCTTAGCAGTGAAAAATATTTGACTGTTATGATTTCTGTCGGGGATATGGCAGAAGATCAACAATGTGGGCTTTGGAATCATACACTAATTTACTCTGCCAAATCGCTTTTGCATTATCAGTGCTGAGGAAATTAAGCCCCGACAGGACAGTTTCTCACTGGAGTCACTGACATTCACAGTCTTTCCTACATGTAGGAGGGGAAGCAGATGGGCCTGGACGCAGATATTATGCATTCCGATAGCAAAACGGCAATCTTTCACGAGCTGCCCTGGAGCAAAGTGAAAAGAGTTCTGTGTTAATTTTTTAATGTCTTTTTAATTAAAAGTGTCAAGCCATAGTCACGGAGTTTCACAGAGAGGACCGAATGTTTCTGTTATCATCTATGAAATGAAAACCAATTCAAGGAGCCATTCATTTTGCTAAGTCTTTGATTTCTGGTTTCCTTCTTTCTAGTTTTCTAATTTGGGGTACATTTCAAGGTGAAACCCAGGTATCTTTTTTTTTTGTGAACTGTCAAGTTTGCATTTAAAGTCTTCTTGGAACAAAGAATGGCTACCCATCTATATTAGTGAACTAGGACCCCAATCGTGCTGCAAAATAGCACAAAACCTCCATTGCATTCCACAGTAAGCATGTATTCCTCATACCACATCTGCAGATGGTGGGGGATTGGCTCACCTGGAAGAGATGAGATAGGGCAGGTGCTTACTGCAGCTCTGACCCATGGTTCTCTTGTACTCCTCTTGGTACCTTCAGGCTGGACAAACTCTTCTATTGAGATGGCAGAGGTCAAGAGAACAAACAGAACCATACAGAGCTTCTTACTGCTAAGCCTCAGAGCAGACACACTCTCATGACTGCTTCATTCCATTGGCCAAACAAGCCACGTAACTAAACCCAAAGTCAGAGGGCAAGAAAGTTTATTCTACTTTTTTATGAGAAGAATTACAAAGTCATATAGCAAAGGGTAGAAGGTGGAGGGAGAGGTGAAGGACCGTAGCTATTAATACAATCCATAAAACAAACCACACTGCTGCCCATTTATCTTCTTGGATTTTCTGTAATTCAAAGATTTCTAGCCTTCCATTTCTTATAACAACAGACATTTTTTTAAATAAATGGGATGGTGAATATTGCATGGTTTGTTTCACATATGCTAAAAAGGGATCTACTTAATACCTTGAGCTCAGATTTGCTCCCAATCTTTTTTCATGCTCATAGTTAATGTGGCATTATAAAAAACCATGTCATGCTAATTACAAAATCATTCAGCTTGCCCAATATTATAGATTTTCCCCTTTCATGATAATATAGGCATTCAGAGGAGGTCAGACCATGTTGGGGAGAGTTACTGAATATAAATAGTGGTGAATAATTCAAACTAGTCATGAATCTATTGACATATAAGTTTGGGATAGGGAATCCAAGAGATTTTTTATGGATTATCAGTATTAAAATCTTGATTTGCAAAAATTATTTTAGATTAGAAAACAACCCTTTATAATTCTCTTCTTAAAGTGCCATATGAAAAAAATGTTTCCTGGAGTTTGGGGAAATTAAAGGAAGACTTTACTTTAAAGGTAAAGCAGGGTTATTGTTGTGGACACTAAGATTTGAAGGTCCCTTACTTCTATATTTCTCTTCTTGCTCCAGCATCTAAAATTTCACTCTTAGGGAATCATTCTTTGAGTTAAAGTTTCATGGATTTTTAAAGACACTTGCCATCTGTTTATTCTGTGCCTTCCCTACTGTTCATTCATGGTAAATGAAAAAAAATCAATAAAACATTAACCTGTAAGGAGGCCAACTGTTTATACCATCTTTCTTTTTAGCTACCTTTGTTTTATCTTCCTCATCTCAGACTGACCGAGCCATTGTCTTGCATTTTATAAGCAAAAGTATCATTAATAATTATGGCTTAACAAATAAGCAATTTTTGCTTAAGAGCAATTTTGTTCTTTTCACAGAATCCTACCTCGTGGGATAACTATGAGGATTAAGTGATTTAACACAGGCAAGCCACTTAGAAGGATGCCAGACACACAGTATATCATTACAAATATAATTTGCCCATAGCATCTGCATCACACTTTGTCACATTTTTTTAAAGATCATCTGTCTTTTCAGAGAGAAGCTGTTTGAGAAACTCAGAAAAATCCATGACAAATAATATGTCCTAAATAAATATTTATCAATGAAATGTATTTGTCAATTACTCATGTGCCAAAACTAGTGTGAAGCCATATGTAAAAATGTAAAAATGATGATCAGTATGTAAAAATGATGATTGCCTAATACTTGTCCTGAGGAGGCAAAGTTCATGAAAAGAGATAGAATACTATATAAACAATAAAATAGGATATGTGATGGGTAGACTAGAAGAATATAAGGAGCAGTATGATGGCCTAGAAGCAAAAATAGACACTCAACTGGTCCCATGGCTTTGACTTGGACATCAGGGATGCTGCCTGGGCAAATTAAGGAAATGAGTCAGTAGTTACCAAAGTTAGCATGAATTAGAATCACATGGAAGGACTGTTAAACATGTACTGCTGGTCTTCATGTCCAGAGTTTGTAATTCCAGTGATCTGAAATGGGCCTGAGAGTTCACATTTCTCACAAGTTCCCAGATGACATGGTTGGTGCTGCTCTAGGGAATCCACTTTGAAAATTGCAAAGGAATGAAGAGGTTAACTCCATGAACAGAAGCAATTCCCTAAGGTCTGTTACCCTTCAGGGAACCGAGAAGTGCAAACACCAAAAGAGGTAGAAAAGGCCCCTATCATGGGAGCTGCTTCACATTTATCCCCATGGTATGTGAACAATGTTAGGAGACAGCATTATCAGGCAGGCTAGTGGTTTCAGTGAGCGCTCTCACGGCTGTGATCTAAATACCTGACACACAAAACTTAGAGGAAGAAAGATTTACTGGGGCTCATCATTTCAGAGGTTTTAGTCCATATATGAACCATAAATGGAGCAGGGTGCGTGGAGGGACACTGCTCTCCAATCATGGAGGCTGGAAGCAGAGAGAGACAAAGAGGTGGGGGCCATGAACATATATAGCTCCCAAGACCACACTCCAATGACCCACCTCCTCTAGCCATCCCCTATCTGCCTCCTTTATCACCCAATAAATTCATTCACATTATTAAGTCATCAATTGATTTATCCACTGATAAGATTGGAACCTTCATGATTCAATTATTTCACCTCTGAACATTTTTTTCACTGCCAATATATGAGCTTTTCCAGGGGATACTCTATATCAAAATCATAACACATGCACAGTTCATTTTCACTGGTGCACATATTCTATGCACATAGATGGGAGCTCTATTTTAGTTACTCACTCTGGGACTATAGTGAATGCTGTAGTCTACTACCCAGAAAACTGAAATCCTCAACCCCCTCAGCTGCTGAGACTGTTCACAGCTGAAGAATGCCATGCTCAAGAATACATTTGCTCTGTAGGCCAGCCCACATCCAGTATAGGGGATAAAGATCTGGCCCACTTGCCAGAGGGTGGGACAACATCAAAGAGCGATTTCAGCTCTAGTACTTGGTCATATTGAGCTCATTTGAACATGGGTCCCTGTACATATCTATGTAGACCAGGTGGTCCCAAGAAACAGACTCTGTTATTTTTTGTTCAGAAAATTTATTGGGGAGTGTATTCAGTATCAATATCTGGAGGGAGTGAAGAAAGTAGGATTAAACAGAGTGTGATTGGGTTGAGTCTGGAGCTCAAGGGAGTGTCTACACTTGGCAGAGCTGCTTAGCTCAGAAACAGTGGCAGGGCCCCCACGAGGAGGCTCATCACCATCTTGCAAGAACAGCCGGACCAGCAGAGGAGAACGATGGCCTCTGCTTGGTTTGGCTGAATGTTTGGCGAGTCACATTGGCATTCTCCATGGATTATTATTGTTCTCTTCACTGATAGACATCTTGTGGTGGTTCTGATGTTAGTCAAAGCATCAAGGTTATCTTGGAAGAAGGGTTTTAAAGTGTATAACCCAGGCTTTGCCCATCTCTGCATCTTAGCATCACCAGACGTGAGTACTGCATTTCATTCTAGGTAACACATTATTCAGGCGCCATTGAGAAATAGACCCCCACATAGAAGAGGTTGACCATGATGATGAAGGAGACTGAGAAATGAAGGCATTCAAAACACACAGCCTACTACAGAGACAAAAGTTGAGGGAACCTGATCATGATTTTAAATTCTGGGGCTGTCCTGGGAAAAAGGCTGTCAACTTACTCTGACTCACTTCAAGAATAGCCCTAGACTAGATGTATAATCTCTAAGAGGTCAGGGACAGTGTCTTTTACAATTGCCACTGTATTCCTGGGGTCTGGCATAGTACCTACTACAAGAAGTTGTACAAGAGATGCTTAATTAAATTGAAGAAATAGAATAAATATTATAAGAGTTCAGATTTTTAACTCAAGGGACTGGAGGTCTGAGCTCATAGGACTCTCTTTCTAACAGTGGAATAGACTGGTTTACAAGCTAAGTCAAAACTTCATCATTGGAGGGCCCAGACATAGAAGGAATGACTTTCTCTGAGCTAGAGGGTATTGTAAGGTCACATTCATGCCCTGGATAGGAAGTTAGGTTTCAAATATTTCTTTCAACTTTAAGATACTGCAGGATTCTGCAGAGAGTATTTCTTATAGAGAGAACTGCCCGGAGGCATGGTGACTACTGTACAAAGAAAAGTCTCGCATTTTATACTTTTATTGAATTCCCACAGGGATTCCAAAACACCTTGAAGGAAGACACCTTATCTCTGTGTCCTTCAACTTAAAACAGCAATTATTAATATTCTAATTACTTTCCTGCAGTCAGAGATAGCCTCTTGATGAAAAGCATAGACTCCTCAGAACCTATGGACACGGTAGTGATAGAGCACTATAGACCTACGCCTGCTTTCCATCCTCACGCACCCAGTACTACAAGCTAGCATTAAGGAGTTAAATCCTTTATACTGTAATTCAGCACAATGGGATAGGAGCAGAAATTATGGTGCACAAAGTTCTGTGGGGTAGAAGAGTGTGATTTCTAAATTTAAGAATCAAAGCTATGTTGGAGGATTTAAAGAAAGTTTGCATTCAGAGGTTCCCAAACTAATTTGGCTTACCACCCCCTTTTCAGGAAAAAAATTTCTCAGTGTCCCCCTGGAAATCTACCTTCTTTAAGTGAATAAACCAAAAGTTGTAGTGACAACTTTGCATTCTTTTCGGTATCTATATTTTGTTCCAGTGCCCCCAGGGGGCAGTATTTCCTACTTTGGGAACATACGGGAGAAAAATGCATATGTGTATGAAATCTTGCACATGTGGGCCTCTTTAAACCCATTCATACATTAAGAATCCACAGGGCAAAGATGGAAATTTTTAGAGGCCCCTGTGTCTGTTGGATAGTCCCCTTTGAGCACAGAAAGCTACCTTTATCCCTAATTTCCTATAAGGAAATAATTAGAGAGATATGTCTCATTGCATTTATGAAGTCCAAGAAAATATAAGTGACCTAATTCAGGGTCAGAGAAGATGGATAGGAAACTGATGTGTCACTGATGCTGCTGGATGAATTAAAGCGAATGGAGTTTTGGTGTGTAATTATAAACTTCAACATAAATGATATTGATTGGCACTTGGTCTTAGGGACACTTGTCTCCTTGACTTATATTTCAAAGTTCTCCTTGGTGTGACACTCTGCATAGGTGGACTGAATGTCATGCCTACTTGCTGTGATTAACGGGCAGTGATGGAACTGCTCGTTGGAAGATGTGCCGTACCAAAATAGATGTATGTCTGAAATTACTACCAGTAACGGTGATCCCAGAAGGAATTTCTGATGCATGCACCGTTTAATAGAAAGAAGGAAAAATGTGACTTGGGAAGCCATGTGGTGAAGTGGAAAGGACACAGTTTTGGGGACAGAGTGATCTGGTTTGAATCAGCTTCACCACTTTTAAGTACATGCTATTAGGCCGGTTATTTGGTTATGTGGAACTTGAATTACTTCATCTATGGAATAAGGCTGAGAGTCTTGCTTCAGGTTTTGTTGCTATAATGTAAAGCACTTAGCTTATGGTTTAATACACAAAAATGCTCCACCTTCATTCTCTGTTACTTTTCACTTGGGACACATTCTAGGTAAGTATTATCCAGTCATGGATTGGTTTTTCTTTGATTGAAAGAATACCAAGAAGATATATATCAGACAGCCTCTGCAAGAGGGGTGGGCTGATGGAACTACTGAGAACATGGGGTGCCAGGAGGAGGAAGTAGCAGGACTTAAAGAAGCTGGGGTAGCTGGGAGTGGTGGTACACACCTGTAATCCCAGTACTTGGGAAGCTGAGACAGGAGAATCGCAGGTTTGAGGCCAGGCTCAGCAACTTAGCAAGGCTCCATAGCAACTTAGTGGACTCTGTTTCAAAAAGAAAATAGGGCAGGGAGTGTAACCTTGATATAGAATACCTCTGGGTTCAGTGTCCAGTGCCAAAAATAATAAAATAAAATAAAATAAAATAAAATAAAATAAAATAAAATGAAGTTTGGCTCAGCAGAAGGCATGATGGAAACAAAGTTCACCTTTCTAATGTTCTTTTTTCTAGGGTTAGACCTGACTTCTACCCACATTTCTTCAAGCTCCTGTGGTTTTAATATTCCCCAGTGAACTTTTGAAGCTGGCCAGGAAGGGATGAGATTGAAACATGACTTTTCTCCTCTGCCCAATTTTCCATCTGATCTGCAGCAATCCTGCCATAACCAGGAAGAAGCACCTGGAGGTCGAGAGTGAGAATACAGCATTGGCTACACTCAGAAGAGAGACGCACAACTGTCTCTTTGGAGGAGTTTTGGAGAATTTTGAATATGACGGTAAGAAGGAACTTTCCATTCCTAGTCTAGGATTTCTCAGCGTCAGCAGCACTACCAATCTGGATTGGGTAACACTTTGAGGTGACCTGTGCATCCCATGGAGGTGGTTAAATTGCATCGCGGTCCAAGCCCGTTGCTCTTACCCGCTTCCCTCTACTGTCTCAAGCTACAGCGTATCATTCAGGCTGATGTAGAATCAGGGTGGGGATCAATGGCCCAGAACAGCCAGAATCAATACCAACAAACAAGTGTCATGGAATCCTCACTGGAGGCTGAGTGGAAAGTCATTTATATGTAAACCTGAGGCAACTCTTTCTGCTCTGCGAGATTATGTGGAGACTATTTGTCAGGAGTGACAGAATGGACAAAAGTATTTCTCGTTTTCCATAGGAACGTGCCTAGTGACCTGGCATTGTAAAATTTAGCCAATTTGGCTTATATGGAATAATATTTAATGTCATGTTCAAACCCACTGATAGAAATGCTCTGTGACTCAGTCTCGTATCTGTGTATGTATATATGTGTGTGTATATATATATATATATTCCTCCTCTCTGCATATATAATATATAATACATATAATATACAACATATATTACATATAATATAGCACATATATGTTATATATTATGTGGGGATATATATTCCTTCACATTTTATATTTGGAGCTGAGAATGGCTACTAGAATCATGTTTGTGAGAAATTCTTTTATGTTCTTTGGGAAAAGTATGCAAATATATAATGTAATAATCTGATTTATACTACCTAGAGAGAGTTAACTGAAGAGGAAAATTAAATGATTATGGGCCTAACTAGATGATTTATGAGTAAGGGCTACAAAAAGGTAAAGTTCTAATAGCAGCAAAATCTCTCTACAAGTAGAGATGGGAGAAAAAGAATGTGGGTTGGTAAAAAGGCTTCTAGGTAAGATTAACAGGCTTAAATTGAAAAACAAAACAGTTTTGCCCTGTATGACAAGTATCAAGGCATTCAGATTAATGCTACACTGAGTACTTTTATAGAGAACCTCATACTTTCCAATCCTAGATGCTCTAACAGCAAAACATGGCAATACACAACATATTTGCAGATTTCGAGGGTGAGAAGGTGGAATACAGTGGTTAATGCTTTGGGGATCTTCAGAGATGAGGTCACTACTGAGATTAGTGACAAATACAGTTTCTGCATTTTTATTTTCCCCTTTTTTATTGGCGCATCATTATTATACACATTGGTGGGGTTCATTGTCACACTCTTTTACATGCACATACAGAATTTGGTCAGTTCAACTCCCCAATTAGAATATTCTAAATCATACATTAACAGTTGTAATGCCTCCTTCAGAGCCCTGTGATTTATTGTCTCATATGATAATACATAATCATAAACAGGTGAGCTAAAATATTTCCATAATACAAATTGTACTAAGTTTTAGGTAATGCTCCTCCAGTGTTCAGAGAACGTATAACTGTGTAACTCTCTTTGGGGAAATCTTAACCCATACCAGAGAGAAGCTGTCAGGCAGGGTCATGTTATAGCAAGTAGTCTGAAGTAGACCCACACCTGCCTAGTGTCTTGTACAGTATGTCTGCTCTACCTGCGATTGGATGTCAAACCTTGCATGGAATTATGACTTTAGAACACCAGTGAGTGTTGAATATGGATGCAGTACATTATCACTGTGGCAAAGTAACAGGGATGGTTATAAAATCAAAACAAGTATTGGCTCTCTTTGGTTAAGACCTGAGATGATGTATTTTAATACAAGTATCACATGAGAAGTGGTTCTATGAGCTGTGAAGTGAGCCATGTGAATATCCCTGGGGTGTCCACAGTCTAGTGAAAAAGACACAAATCTACACCAAAAATGATCCTAGAATAAAAGATAGACTAGAACAGTGGTATAATTGGGAGTTAGGAATAAGGGGTGAAAAGAGATTCACATGAAATGAGATCATTTAGAATGAGTCTCTAAATATCTCAGGTTGTGATATTTAGATATTTAGATATTTAGATATTTAGATCTCTAAATATCTCAGGCTAGCAAGAGAAAGGGGGTTTGTGATTAAAGTTTTTCCTAAATTGCTTTGAAAAGTAAGTAGAGCTGCCTTGATTTGGCAATTATCGCAGAAGAGGTACTCTCTTTTATAACTTATTTTCGGTTGTGAGATAAAATATTTCCATAATACAAATAGATATTTCCATAATATAAGTATTTTTAACTGTTATCACAGAAGAGGTACTATTTTCTATAACTTATTTTTGGTTGTGTTTCAGCACAAGTGTAAGACATGGATGCATAAATTTATATGAATAGATGCAATATTTTTTACACTAGATTAGTAGGTGGTTTTAGGGATGCTATTATACACATATGAATACAGATTTTCTGGTCAGAAAGTCTTATTTTGAGTTCCAAATTGGCTACATTCTAGCTGTGTAACTTTGGATAATAAATGTCTCTAAATCTCACTTTTCTTATGTAGAAGATGAAGGAAATCATGAGGTGTCTGAAATAGGCCTAGTGCTAGATGAAACATTGTTTGAAAGGAATAACTGGATACAATTTGGTGCGATGATGTACTGTCAGCAGTGGTGTACGGATAAAAGCTTATCAATTAGGTCTTTGGGGTTAAAACTGATCTGTAATGTTTGTAAATTCTCATGGTATAAATACCCACCCTGGTTCATGTCAAATTAGCAACATGATGTCACTGAGCATAGAGTTGGAAATTGATGTGCATAATTTACTCATTCACTGGTACACACCAGGTTCAGCGAATCACTGGGTGTCAGTGTTTCAATGTAATGTTATTTAAAATTAAGTAAGCCTGATGGGAAATAACCTGTTGACAATTGAGATTGCCCTGTCTGGATCATTGTGCCAGATTGTGTACCCTGATGGGACTGTCAACTCTCCTGGGGAAAGGTTACTCCTGTAAGAGGAAATGAGTTAGTTCTGTTACCAAGGGACAGTAGAACTTCCTGTCTCTGGGGTTGTGAGCAGGTAGACTTAGACTCTAATCTGGGATGTTGTGTGGGTGAATTAGTCCTGGCCATGTGGAGGCAGGCTGGCACTAGGCGGGGAACTGTGTCAGTTGATCTTAGGTCTCTGAGATTAGTTTTCACCTGTGGGGTTTTATGAACAGAGATTTTCTTGAATCTGTTTTAAGTTACTCTATTATATTTTTGTTTTCTGCTCTGGTAAATTAGTACAGTTATAAATTGGGTGACAGTTGTGAAAGGTAAACTTGGGGAGATGGGAATTCTCTTTCTATAGTCGGAGTAGCTCTGGTTACTGAACTCTTCCAAACTAAATGGAAAAATTATGGAATACATCTTACCTTATGTTTGAGATAGAAGCGCTTCTCCTTTCCTAAAGATCAGAGTTTCTTAAGTCCATTTGCTTCTCCAATGCACCAGTAACCCTAAAACATGAAAAACCATTTATGTGTATACTACCAGCTTTATGCTTATTTTTACCTTATTAATTTTTAAGATTACCATTTTATTGTACTTATTTTTACTATGAACCACCTAAAATTCTCTTTGGTAAGAGGGTTATAAATAATGCATAAACATGAAGAAATAGTACTGAATGATGATTATTTAATTGACTTAAAATTGTATGCTAGTTCCTCAAAAGTTAAATATAGAATTACTAGATGACCCAGAAATTCCTTTTGTTCCTGGCTATATTCCCAAGGGAATTGAAAACATATGCTCAAACAAAAACCTGTACACAAACACTCAGCTGCATTATTCATAATAGCTCCAACATGGAAAGAACTTTATAACCATTAGGGGCTGAGTGAATAAACAAAATGTGGCATATGCATTCAATGAAATATTGTTCAGCCATAATAAGGAACAAGTAACTGATATATGGTACAACATGGATGAATCTAGAAGATATTATGCTAAGTGAAAGAAGTTAGACACAAAGGGTTTCAATTTTATGAAAGGCCCAGAATGGGCAAATCCATACAAATAAAGTAGATTCATGGATTTCAGGGGCTGGGAGAAGAAGGAATAGTTGTTTTAGGTGTGGAATTTATTTTTGGGGTGATGGAAATGTTCTGGAATTAGATGCAATGGTCATACAATATAGTGGGTATATTAAAAAGCACTGAAGTGTACATTTTAAAATGGTTTTTGTTATGATTAATATACAAATTAACATCTCAATAAAAATTGCATGCTAACCTAGAAAATAAAAGTAAAAAATCCACATATTTGGAGGCATGTCAAAGAAGTGCAGGAACCAGCTGAAGGAGACTTTAATGGCCAAAGCTGGAAAAATTCAAGGGGAAACATCTATTTGATTATATTAGATTAAATATTGCCTTAAAACCCAAAGTATAAAACAAATATCCAGAAGCCCATAATGATATAAATAAATGATTGAATTAATAAATATATGAAGAGAAAAATAAATCTCTAGCATGGAAGAATTTCAAATAACTTCTGCAGATACTCCACTCTCAAAGAGGGGAGAATAATTTCTAATTCCTTAGATCTGGGATGTGCATAGTGATTTCCTTCCAATGAGTACAGTATGAAGGAGCAGGGTGCATGACAAACTCTACATCAGCCAAGTGATCAAGGCCAGTATCAGCAGTGAGGTCATGGTAGAGCATGCGCCATTGATAGGATGAGATGGAAATGGCAATTTATCTCTGTCATCTTCGTCCCTGAAGCAAATAATCCAGCCTAATCATGAGAAAAAACACCAGACTAACTCCAATAGAGGGGCATTGTTCAGGGAAACTGACCAGTGCTCCTTAGAGCTATCAAGGTCATCAAATATAGGGAAAGTCTGAGAAGCAGTCACAGCCAAGAGGAGCCGAAGGAGGCAAGAAAGCTAAATGTAGTGTGGTATCCTGGATGGGAACCTAGGGCAGAAAAAGGTAAAAAACTGAAAAAACAAAAAAGGTAAAAGCTAAGTAAATATGAGCAGACTATGGAGTTTAGTTAATAACAATGTGCTAATATTGGTTCATTAATTGTAACAATATATACCATACTAATGTAAGATGTTAATTAGAAAATTGGGTACAGGGGATATGGGAACTCTCTGTGCTACCTCCTTAATTTTTGTTTAAGTCTGAAACTGTTTAAAAAACAAAGCCTATTTAAAAAATGCATGTTAACATTTAGGAAAAAAGAGTTCTATTTAAGTATGGGAATATGTAATTGTAGAGAAAATCAATATAAGATTATATGGAATGAGCTGTAAAAATGATTTATTATTTTATTATGTTTTTTGGGAAGTAGAAAAAATGTTCAGCAGTTCTGAGTTTGTTTCATCTTGAATTCTCCAAACATTAGCAGGCCTATTAAGACCAGAGAGTTGGGAACACAAGTATTTTTATGCCATCAGTATCAACTGGAGAAGTATCCTCAGTACTGGTCTACATAGATCAAAGCGATAGTCACCAATAAATTAAAAATATTTCAACATGCTTATATTGGGGTGCAGCCATAATAAACCAAACCAGCCATACTCTTGAACCACACTGTTAGCGCTACTAATATAGAACCATGTCTGTCTTGTTCAGTGATGTAGCTCTACTGTGCCTTTCAGGATAGGCCACATAGGATGCTCAAATACTACCAGTCAAATGAATGCATGAGCCAAATAAAGGAGAAAAAAGAGGCTCTAGAATTCATGGTTACTATAGCTTTTGAAAGCTACATGCTACCATGATCCTGGTCTCTATCAATGGAAAATAGGAAAAAAAAAAAAAGAGGAAGGACTGAGGAAATAAATGTGGATTTATCGTTCTTCTAACACTGAATAGTTCCTCTTGAATTCCCCAGAGGCTAAAAAATCTTCTATGGAGAAAGCCAAGTTAATTTAAATTTAAGTTGGTAAATAAAGACCTTGGCAGATAAAGACTTAGATACTTGCTTTGGTAACCAACAGTTGAGCAGCAGGGGAGAGACCTGTTGATTCATTCTTATCTCAAAGAGGTATTTGATTTTTTAAAGAGGAAATCCAACTAAGAGATGCAGATAAGATTTTTTAAAAACACAATAAAATATTTATTTTGCTGACTGACGCATGTTCTTCAAAAACTGAAATTGAAATTTGTTTGTTTTTTCTATTTCTGGAATGTTATTGTGTTAAACTCCCACATAATTTTTTTCCAAGGAAAATGACTGTCTTTTGTCCATTTTCATGTGTATATTTTCTTAACTCCCTGAACTGTATGAAATTTACATTTTTTGCTCCTTCTCTGTGTGTCTATTTTTAAGGTCTAATTTAAATTTTCCTAAATAATATGCTTAAAATTCTCCTTCAGTCAACTATAAATACTATCTATTGATTTCCCAGTACAAACGATAAAGATTTAAAGTCATGTAGCATTTGGATTTAAGTTATAGATGAGTATAACACTTAAAGAATATAGCTGGATATAAAAATCTCTCTTACAGCTTTATTGCTATTTTTCTGATAATAGAAGCCATACAACTATAATAAACATTCTTGGTTTCTGTCTAGAGTCCTTTTATTGGGCTATCCCATCTGTCTCCCAGCTGCTGTGAGTGCTGGTTGCTATTGGCTCAAATCTTCCTAGGGAAGTCACCACCTGCACACCCTGGGTGGCTTCCATGCAGTGACTGACATTGCCTTAGGCCCAGGGACCAACTGTATGAAAAAGTAGGTGTGGTGATGGATTCATAATCTTTATATCACTGGTCCTACCACATTAACACACAATCCATTGCTCCTGGCCTCATAGAGTGACAGCAAAGCCTCTCAAAGTAGCAACTGAGCTGCCGGCTTGGAGATAATGTCCTACTTCTGGTATATATCTTAAAATAATGGAGATTACATGTTTTTGATAGGTAGGAAACATGGGAGCAGAACTGAGAGGTAGACAGGCATGATCTCCCTCATCATTTACAATGCCCACTGAAGCAATCTGTGCTTCTTTCCTAGCAACTTAAGGCTGTGTGGTTCTCACAGATCAGGCCCTTCTGCCAGGGGCCCAGTCACAGTCCCATTACACTTAAAGCTATGGCTGCCACTGGTCACTTCAGTATTTTATGCCATTGGGACTGTAGTCTAAGAATGGAGTCATGATCAAGGACTGGTTATTGACCCTGATCCATTTGGAGAAGTAGGGCTACTGCTACATAATGAGGGACAGGAAGGAATATATTTTTCTGTGAGATGAATCATTGAGGCATCAGTAAGTCCTCCGATGGTTATTTCAACTAGGAGGAAGGAGAATGACTGACCTGACCAGGGCACACATACCAGGGCATCAGACTCTTTGGAACTGGTCCGACCGCGGGCAAGACACCTGCACCAGCAGTGTTACTGTCAGAGTAAGAGGAAGATCTGCTATGGATGATGGATGAAGGAGGTGATGAGTATCAGATATGGTCATGGAATCAGCTGCAGGAGGGAGGGGGTGTGTAGCTTCCACTACTGTATTCTCTTGACCAATCAGAATTCTGGAGAAACTCTGCTGAATGAAGTGAATTTAATATGAGAAGCAAGTGGTTCTGAGTAGCACAAAATATAGACAGTAGAAGGTATTCTTGGAGTCCCTCCTAGACCTCCTTGTCAGTCTGGTACACTTTCCCCCAGCTCTAATGAGTGTTGCCTCTTAATGACTTACAGTTGTATTCTTCTCTAGACAAATGCCCTCAGACCATAGGAGCCACCTTGCCTGGGAATACACTCTCCTGGGCGTGGCTGACAGCCAAGGATTGACTCTCTGGGTCTACAATGGGTGGTCCTCTTACCTTAAGGCAGGTCTTACTCAGTTGTTCTTCATGCTCCAAAGCTCCACATGGAATGAGGCTAAAAGTAGGCATTCCTGTTTGGCACTTTCCTCTCTCCTGTACTGTTTCCCTCTTCCCTCCAAGTTGTTCCTAAGCTCTCACCCTCAATAAAGTATTTGCACACGAATCCTACATTACACTCAGCTTCTAGGAAATTCAAAATGAGACATACTGCAAAAAAACCCAATAATTCATAAAAATAACCTTAAATTATCCATCTTCCTACCTTATATTTACCACTGATGATAGTATATGGTCTAGCAGATGCGTCTATATTTATTGAAACATTTATATAAAATGTAATCACATGTGTACTATGTATTTGTGTATATGTGTACACAGTGTTTGTAGTGTGTGTTTGTATATACATGATACTATGTAGTGAATATGTTTTTAGCCAATAAAGAGAACTACATCATTTATCCGTAGCCTCTGTATAAATATACAGTTATTTAACAAATTCCCTATCAGTTCTAATAGCTATATAGTGGTATGATAAAATTATTTACATATATATCTTTGCACATCTATCAAATTATTTTCCTGCGATAATATTTTAGAAGTGTAACCATGTGGGAAAATGCACATCATTTAAAGATTTTATTTCCTTCTGGAAAATTGCCTTTAAATTACATATATAAAAATTACATATACCTATGTTTTATACAAGCTGCATATTACATATTTTTACTTCCTGGTGGCAATTTGGCTTTGAATAAAAATCCACTTCAATGTTAGAATTGACAACACAGAACAGATGTTCTCCAATGGCCAATTTAATTGAATATTCAGATTATTGACAAATTTAACATTTCAGTGATGTTTAAAATATGAAGAAAAACCAGCAAGATGAGTGTTAAGGGCCTATATGATCAGTAGGCTTAAGATAACTTCACTAACTTTTTATAAACTTAAGAGGTGAGTTTTATTACTATCCATTGGAACAATGAATAGACCTTCAGTAGGAGAGATGGACCTGCCTGTATTTACACAGCTAGTTAAAGACAACTTGGTCTTCCTGACTCCTAAGCCCTGACTTTTTCACACACCCCATATTTTCCCACAAGTTATCTTCGACCTCAACATATGACAGTGTGAAAAATAAGTCAACACAGAAAAGGAGTTGGTGAATATTAATTAGGAGGCTGCTGATATCTGAGGAATTAGTGGACAATATCCCCTCTCGCACACAGGACCTGTTCGGCCTTCCTCATCTTACCTGCTGTCCCTTTCTCCAAAGGTGGCCATTGCTCTGGCAGGTGCTCAATGATAAGAACAAAAAGTGTCAGATCAACATAGATACGGCCAAAGAATATCACTCAGAATGTAACACTAGACTAGCATGGAGGGGCAAAGAGATTGCTCCCTCTCTCACTTCCTCCCTCCCTTCCCTCATTCCTTCCTTCTCTTCCATCCCAGTGGGGACTGAAAAAGGCTTCAGGCTGCAGGAGCGCAGGAGAGCTGGAGTCCTCTGGGCTTCCGTCTCACCTGGATGTGCAGCAGGAGGGTGGGGGCACAGTGCCTCCATGTTTCCAGGTGAGAAATGGCAGAGAGTGCCCTCCATTGCTGTGACCTGCACGGGACAGAAAGGAAATCCAATGAGGGCGTCGAAGTTGGTAACTAGACTGACCTTGTGTTCGGACTTGTCCAATACTCAAACTGAAATATCTGATGCAATGGATATATCTTAATACTCAGTTTAGTGAAAGTGGAGCAATCCTATGTGATTTTGTATAGGATATAGAAGTAGGTGATTTGAGGAGCAATGGGAGGTCTGAGTCAAGTCCTGGTTATGCCATGTGAATTTTCTTAAATAAATGGCTTTACAATTCAAATTCTAACCTGCAAGCTTTCTTTTTGTAACAGTTTCATCAGCATCACAATGGCTGCATTGTTCTTTTTTTTAAAGAACAGGGACCCCAAAACTTCTAACAGTGATTAGAATAGAAATTTACTGAACAAGCACCAGTTAAAACCACAACTGTACCTACAATACAATCTTTGAAAAAAAGCTAGGAAGTTTCATAATCTTACACTTCACCGCAAATACAAAATTTGATTCTATTTATAGATGAGGTAGGAAACTAGAGAGGAAGGTGTGCTATTTATGGAATCCTAACAAAGAGAGGAGTCCTGCCTAAAGATTTTGCTCTAGGAAATTTACAGGCAAGTTTTAACATGTGATATCCTTAGACTGTTATGAGAATCAAGGGATGAAACTCATCTGGTAAGATATAAGGAAATGTATTTATTTTAAAGTGCTCTTATGGGTATGAATTCACTTAAGTATTTGTATGTGAGAGATGTGCATTTTTTTTAAAAAAAAAGTCAAATTAAATTTAGGTCCAAATTCTTATTGATCAGAACAAAAAGAAATACTATCTCTCTTCACTTGGAGGAAGAGAGAAATAGTTGAGAGGTGGGTGGGAGGTAGTTTCTATCTTTGGGTGATAAAACCATTGAAGGGAAGTACAACTTGCTTTGGAAATAGGGCAAAGTCCTGGTCTTTAATTCATTGTGCCTGGTGTGAGGGAGAAATCACAGTTGTCAACTCTTACACATGGGACAGAATAAAGCCAAAATTCTGCTCTGGGCACTTAAGGGGATTAATATCCCAATGAGAAAATAAGACTCATGTACATGTAAATAGATTTAAATATAAGAGCAATTAATTAGATAATCCAAAATATAAGGGCCTTAGGAGTAAAAAGGGTAGCAGCCTTCTAAATAGGCAGATTGGATGGGATTGGCCAAGACAGGCCTGCAGCATGGAGGAAATGCTAGTATTAGTTTTGAGGTGGGATAATGTGCTACATTATTTGTTCTCTTTAGGTGGATAAGAGGCATCTCATCCCAAGTATGCAGAAAGACTTTCCCACACTTACAGATTCTAGGCCTCCGTGTTTCAGCAATTCTTTTGCATGTTGATCTTCAAGCCAACAAATAGAATTTTCCAGGCCTCGTGAAGCAACTGATTTCTCTTTTACAGTCTTTTATTCTTTTATGGGGGATTTGGAGGAGGCTCATTGGAGGGGAGAGGCTGGTAGTGAGAACAGAAAAGGTCTTAGTTTTGTAAGACCAGAAAGATGTTGGGTTTGGGGTGTTTACTTCAGGTAGGGAAGACTTGTGCTTTGCTTGCTGGCTGGGTTCAGGAAGAAGGTTCTTTGTAGCAGGCTGCTGGGAGAGGCTGTGCACACTCAGGCCTGGGAGGCTGTAGTGAGGGCCAGTGAAGACAGCTGTGATGAAGGACCCCTCTGATCTTGTCCTTCTTCCCCTCTGTGGGATCCTGACCTGGTGGGTGTTGGAAACCACACACCTGAACTTCTACCTGTATATCCCCGGAAAGCCCAGAGCCCACCCTCTCACACGCCTGGCCCAGCTGTTATTGTTGACAAAGCCTCAACGATAAAGACCTGTCAATAGCCCATTTAATCATAATTTTACAGCTTTCTTCCCAGCAATTTATCCCCCTTTCAGAGAAACAAAGAAGTGTGGGGCTCAGATCAGTGACTCCCTGTATTGCCAATAGCTAAATGGTCATAGCAAACCAGACAGATCATACATCTGGATCTGAAGATGGGGGAGTGGATATAAAAGTTCTCAGAAAAATAAGAAAAGGCCCACTTTAAATGGTGCCTCTGGGATTATTCATGAAAGGCTTCAGAAATCCAGAGGATTTTAGACACAAATGGAGCCTTGAGGGCATCTGGACTGTCTTCTTTCTGTTTTCTTCGACCACCACCTCCATTTGTAAATGGAAAACTGTAAAGAGGCAGACATCAGGGGGATTGTCAGGCAATCGCTACTTTATCCATGATTTTAAGGCCCCAAAGAGAATCACTAAAACCTAAGCCATCCCTTCATGCAGGCAGAAAGTTTTTAAGAATAAAATGGAAAATCGAAACTCTATTTGAAGAAATTAGCTTTGAGGATTGAAAGTAAAAGTGGACCAGCTATTTCTCGGAGCCAAAGAAATGACTGATGATTACCATGCTGGGGCCGTGGCCAGGGCACCTGAGAGGACATGATCTGATGTCCATAGCCACAAGGATGGTAGCTGGCTGGTACTTCCACTACTACTTTTCTATGCACTAACCTCATTGGGCTGTGTGCAGGGAGAAAACCCCAGGCAGGATGAAGTACCAGCATGAACCTAAACCTGTCCCAGTGTCCCACCTTCTCCACTCCGATTGGACGTGGCTCCATCTCCTTGGTGCTGAGTACTAACAGACCTAGAATGACCAGGATGGCTTTCAGAAGTCATCATGCTGTACCCCAGACCTATTAATTGCTGGCCTTGGGACCCAGGCATCAGGACTGAGAGATTCAAATGTGAAGCCATGATTGAGACCAAATAGTAACTCACCTGTCCAACCTCCAGTATCATCATCTGGAATCCCAGCCCGGAGAGACTGTTAACTTTCCAAATGAAATCTATAGTAGCTATCAATTTTTTTTGGTACTGGGATTGAATCTAGGATCTATATATTTTAATAATAAGAGACAGATAAAAAGATAGGGAGATATCATTGGGAGATGATAGATGGGAACCCTGTGCTGTGAAATTAAAAGTGCCCTATGAAACAAAATCTATTAAATAAAATTTTTAAAATCTTGAAAACAAACAAAGATAGCTATGGGATAACACATGCAGAGGGTTGACTACTATTAATTCTGCCAGAGAATGTGCTGGCTGTGTAGCTCAAGGGAAATCAGACTTCTGTTTACTAACAAGGCTCAGTGGCTTCTCTCTGTCCTTATCACTTTGCCTATAGTTTATTTACCAGGCAGCTCAGATTGATTCTGTGTATTGGGGAAATTCAGCTCCCCTGGGTCTCAATTGATGATGGCCAGTACGTGCCTTCTAACTTCTAGAGACAGGGATCTTCTGATCATCTCTTTGTTCATCATCTGAAATTCTGTCTTAGGCCACTAGTTAAGTTCCTCTCTTCCATCAGAATTGTCTGCCAGCCTCCAGCTCTTTTGTGCTCCCAGATGACTAGCTTACTTTCAGGCTAAAGGGCCGTATCACCTCCTCCAGAGCAGGTTAATAGCTCCACCCATTACTAAGTACTTCAGTGCTCCAAAAGGAGGTCAATTTTCTTTCAACCATAATGGATATGCGATGGGGCAATTACAGCTGCCTTTGAAGTAAGAAGTTCTGCCCATGTTTAGGAAATCACTGTTAGTCACTTACGGCATATGCTTTGCATGTTCAAGTCTGTGGCTGCACCTGAATGTCAAGATATTTCAGTATGGAAACTTTTTAACTTTTGTGTTTTGATGTTTTTTCCCTTTGCTGCATTAGATAGATGGAAAAACTATTTCTCTTCACCTTCAGAGAAAGTTGGAACTTTAAGCTCTTCTTGCTCGCAGAAAAAAAGAAACCCTGGTTTTTTAGTTGCTGGGGGATCCACTTTCGAGAGGTTTTAGGTAGCCGGGCGTGGTGGCTCACGCTTGTAATCCCAGTACTTTGGGAGGCAGAGACTGGAGGATCGGGGTTCGCGGCCAGCCTCATCTCTCTCTCTCTCTCTCTCCCTGTCTTTCTCTCTCTCTCTTCTTAGTGAGGCCCTCTGCAACTTTGTGAGACCCGGTTTCAAAATAAAGTATAAAAAATAGGGCCGGGGGTGTAGCGCGGAGGTAGTATGCCCCTGGGTTCAATCCCTGGTACCGCAAAAAAAAAAAAAAAAGAGGTTTTAGGTACATGACTATTGGCAGGAAGCCTTATTTTCTTCACTTAACACTTTCAGAGTAGCCCTGCTTTCTCCATCTAACAAGATGATTCGTTGAACTACTATTAGAATATTTGTTTTATTTGTGTAGGGGCGAACCTTTTAGGCAATGTATTCTTTGTAACTTTTTATACTTTTATTGGTACATTGTAATTATACATCATTGTGAGGTTCAAAGTGAAGCAAACATACCCACACATTGCACTTGGTGTGTTTGTCGTAATTTTTAAAAGTTTAAGAGATGCTTGGATTTTACTAAGTTTTGAAAAACAGAACATGTCACAGATTTGGTTCTTTTTATTGGAGTATATTAATTACATAGGATGGTGGCATATTCATACACACTTGTAACATAGTTTAATCAAATTCACTCTCAATTGCCTCCCCTCTCTCCTTCCCCATCCCTTTTCTTTACACTAATAGTCTCCCTTTTACATTCATGACCTCACTCCCCCCTTTTCTTTCCTGTACCCTAAACATATGAGAGAATATATGTCATAATTGTCTTTCAGAGGCTGGCTTATTTCACTTAACATGATGCTCTCCAATTCCATCCATTTTCCTGCAAATAACATAATTTTGCTCTTCTTAATGGCTGAACAAAACTCCATTATAAACACTATGTTTTCACTATTCGTTAATATGTTGACAAATATCTAGGCTGATTCTATGACTTGGCTATTGTGATTTGTGCTCGAATAAACACGTGACACTAAAGTATGCTGACTTTAATTCTTTTGGATAAATATCAACGCATGCTATAGCTGGATCATGTGGTAGTTCTATTTTTGGGCTTTTTGAGGAATCTCTATACTGATTTCCATGTGGAGGCACTAATTTACATTCCCATCAGTAGTGTATAAAAGTTCCTTTTCCTCCACATCCTCACCAGCATTTATTGTTATTTATGTTCTTGATGACTGCCATTCTAATTGGAGTGAGATGGAATATTGATGTAGTTTTGATTTGCATTCTCTGATGGCTAAAGATGTTAAACATTTTTAACATAATTGTTAGTCATTTGTACTTCCTTTGAGAAGTATCTTTTCATTTAATTTTCCCATTTTTAATGGATTCTTTGTATTATTGGTGTTCTTTATATAGTCTAGGTATTAATCTACTATTGGAAGAGTAGCTGGCAAAGGTTTTCTCCCATGCTGTAGGCTGTCTTTTCACACTTTTGTTTTCTTTGCTGCACAAAACCATTCAAATTTGATGCCATCCTACTTACTGATTCTTGTTATTATTTCCTGAGCTTAGGAGTCCTATTCAGAAAGGTGTTGTCTGTGCCTTTATGTTGAAGTGGGTCTTCTATGTTTCCTTCTAACAGTTGCAAAGATTTTGACCTTATATTTAGGTCTTTGGTCCATTTTGAGTTTTCTTTTTTTCTTTCTTTCTTTTCTTTTTTTTAAATATTGGGAATTGAACCCAGGCTCACTCTACCATTGAGCAACATTCCTAGACCTTTTTATTTTTTATTTTGAGGAAGGGTCTTGCTAAGTTGTGTAGGTTAGCCTTGAACTTGCCATCCTCCTGCCTCAGCTTCCTGGGATTACAGGCTTGCATTATTGTGCCTGGGGTTGAATTGACTTTTATACGGTGTGAAAGATAGAGATCTAGTTTCATTCTTCTACATGTAGATATCCAGTTTTTCCAGCACCATTTATTAAAGAAGGTATCTTTTCTCCAAAAAATGTTTTTGGCAACTTTGTCAAGAATTAGATGACTATTGTTGTGTGGGTTTCTCTGTTTCTTCTTTTCTATTATATTTGTCTATGTGTCTGTTTTTTATGCCAGTACCATGCTGTTTTTGTTATATGGTTCCATAGTATAATTTGAGATTGGGTACTGTGGTGCCTTCCATACAAACTGTAGGTTTTTTTTTAAGTTCTGTGAAGAATGTCATTGGTATTTTGATGGGGATTGCAATGAATCTGTAGATTTCTTTTGGTAATAAAGTCATTCTAACAATATTACTTCTGCCTATCTGTGAACATGGGAGGTCTTACAATGTTTTAGTGTCTTCATCAATTTCTTTTTTTTCCCAGTGTTTTGTAAATTTTCTTATAAAGGTATTTCATCTTCTTAGTTAGATTTAATCCTAGGTATTTCATTTATTTTAAAGCTATTGTGAATGGAATTATTTTTCTGATTTTCTTTATAGTGGATTCATTACAGACATATAGGAAAGCTATTGATTTTTTCAAGTTGATTTTGCACCCTGCTACTCTGCTGAATTTATCAGTCTAGAAGTCTTCAGGTAGAATATTTATGGTTTTCTAAATACAGGATCACAATATCTGCAAATAGGGGTAATTTGACTTCTTTTCCTATTTATATACCTTTTATTTCTTTCCTTGGTTCACTCACTGTGGCTAAAATTTCAAGTACTATATTGAATAGGAATTGTGAGAATGGACATCCTTGTTTGTCTTTATTTGGTTATTGATTGCTAATAAGTGGTTGTATAATTATTTTCATTTAAATATACAATCTGATTTCAAGCTTGTGGAGTAGACAGGTTTTTTTATCTACTTATAATAGAGATTACTAATGTTAATAAAAAATAGATAATTTTAAGTGGTAAAAATAGTTTAGTAAATGTGCAATAATTATTTACCTTCAAACAACCGAAATAATAACAAAAGCCATTCTAAAAGGTTAAAAGTTAAAACCAAACTGGGCATGGTGACGCACACTTGTAATCCCAGTACTTGGGAGGCTGAGACTGGAGGATATAGGTTCGCGGCCAGCCTCAGCTACTTAGTGGGGCCCTCTGCAACTTAGTGAGACCCGGTTTCAAAATAAAGAATAAAAAAGTAGGGCTGGGGTTTAGCTCGGAGGTAGAATATCCCTGGGTTTAATCCCAGTACTGCAAAAAAAAAAAAAAAAGTTAAAACCATTTCAAATAAAATGAAGTCAGAAACATTTTAGAAAAGAAGATATAAAGTTATTTCTATTTACTGATGGCAAAATTGCATAACTAGACAATCAATAAGATTATAGCTCACCAATAAGAATTAATAGGAAAATTTGGCAAGGTGACTAAATATAAGATAGCTGTATAAAAAGCAGTAGATTTTCTCTATAATAATGCCATCCAGAAATAATATGGGAATAAATTCTATTCAAAATGGTGAGAAAATGGATAAGATACTTAGAAATGAATTAAGAAAGCACCAGAAATTAATAGGAAAATTTAATAGGAAGCTTAGTGAAAACAGTAAGTTCTTATTGAAAGACATAAATGGATATTCAAGCAATTAGATGTACCATATTATTAGATGATAATATCTTATAAATAAAAAATAATGATTCTCCCAAATAATATGAATTCTAATTATAAGGCAAGTTTTTGGATATTTTATAAATGATCTTATGGAAGAAAAATAACAAAAGTCAAGAGACATTTGAAAAATAAATACTACAATGATGGCATCACCTTGCTAGACAAGAGAAAGAGTTGTAAGATTCTTCATTCAAGTATAGTATATTAATTAATTATTGAAACTAAATAGAGAATAAAGAATAAATTCTAATTTTTATGAAGTTTGAATACACAAAGGCATTGGCATTTTATTTTATTGGGGAAATAATGATTTATTTCATAAATGGCTATACCACATTTGATATTGAATTCATCAGGAAGAAAATGAAGTGGGAGCTGGATTGCATACCATATGCAAAAATATATTCTAGATAGATTAGAGACTTAAATATTTTAAAGCTCTAAAAATAGATGAATAATAACCTTAGAAAAAAATCTAGGAAGTTCAACTTACTATCTAGGTATGGGAGAGAATTTGTATGTAGTATACTAACTTTTTCATCAATTTAATCCAGAAACTATAGAAGATAGAAATATTTAAATATGTATGAATTTACAAGTTTGTATGGCAAAAAGTATCAAAATCATTGAAAGATGGTAGATTGTAAAATGTAGTTGCAACTCAGATTCATGTAATGGTTTAAAACTCTCTAAAATGCCAAGAATATGTAAGATTCAAACTGACAAGGAAACGTGACTCAATGGAATTATGAAAGGATGTAAGTAGGAAATTCTTAGAAATGCAAAATGTCGTAAAATATTTTTCACATCACAATTAAGAGAATGCATTTAAAGATAGGAAAGGGGGGATTGTGTAGAGAAATAAAAAAGTAGTGTTCCAATACTAAAAAAAGATTTTTCTTGGAATGTTTGATGTACACCTATGTGCATAAAAATGTTAATGTATGCAAATATATATATATGCCTTTAGAAGATAGATTGAGTTAGATGTATACCTACTTTGAATGATGATGGGGTTTAGGATGTGCTACCCCCAAATATAGCATCTTGGATTTGAGAAAATAGCAGCAATGGGAAAATCACTCTGACCTTTCCTCACCCGTCAGCCTTGAAATAGGTCATAAAACTGGAAGCCTTTTCTGAACTTCCCCTAAAGCAAGTCATAAGATGTCTTGTGAGAGGCACCCTCCCTATACCATTCTCCCCATCAAATTTATACATTCATATGTACACATATGGGAGCAAAGGAACATCTTTGTCTGTAAATGAAGGGATGAAGAAAGAGAATTGAACCATAAATCTGAATGAATAATCCTGTGAGTTCTCCCTGGTTTGTTACCATTCTATCACACTGTTGTCTTCCTATCAGATTTCTCCTAGACTGCCTGTGTTTTGTCAAACCTTCTATAAAATATACTCATGTGTAACTGTTTTGGGGGTCTTCATTTCCTTAGGAAGGCTCCCACGTAACATAAAACTTAAATAAACTACTTTTCTCATATTATTTTTTGTTGTTATTATAGCAGCCTCAATAATGAACCTAGAATGAGAAAGGAAAGTAATTTTTCCTCCCCTACACTGGGCATGTTGAATATACATAGATGAGTGAAAAAAAAATCTGTAAAACATCACCTGTATGCTATGATTCCATTTTATTAAAAGTCCCATGAAAATTTATATGTAAGTATATACATTTCATGGAGATAATGGTTTGAAAAGATACATAAAACTAGTTTCTCCGTGTGTGTGTGTGTGTTGATGAGGATGGTGGCAATCAGCATATCTGCTTATCTCTTCCTTTGTAGTATCCTCTTTTTTTGCATTATAAGATCATATTATTCTGGATATTTGGAAGACAATGCATATTGAAAATATAATACTTGTTTTCTAATTCCATGTATTCTGTTAAAACAGTATTTACTAAAATTGAGTCATAAATCAGTGCTTAAAGTAAAAATTAGGTATAATTGCAATCACCTTAAAAATCCCTCGTATTATTCATGGACTGTGTAACTCATGATTTTTGGTAGACAAGCCTATAAAGTGTGTTCCACATTAATTCCTGTGAACAATGACTAAGGTGGAACAAAGGAAAATCTCTTTTCGGGTATCTGAGCATGCAACCACTCTGCTCTGATATGACCATCAAAACCCTGGGGGTGAAGAGGAGAATGCGGAATTCTAAAATGTTCCTTCTGGCCTGTAGAATTTACTCCAACCTGGTTTAATATTAAATTTTTAAACCATAAGACATTAAGGTATTATGAGATAAAAATAATCAAGTTGCATGTTTAGCATAATTTAGGTTCTAAGGTTACCCCCAAAGTTATATGATCTGGTTTATTTTATATCTTTATTAAGTGAGAGCTTCAACCTAGCTGACAATCAAATTAAACCTGCCTACATCTCAGGTCATGGAATGAAAAAATTCCCCGTCTCACACAGCAGAAACTAGTTCAGAGGATTTAAGTAATTTATCCAAGGACGCATAAGGTAATACAGCTGACAGGGGAATTTGAATTTATACCTGCCTGAAAACTAAGCCCAGGCTGTGCAATTCCCCACTTGCACCAACCTGCTGTAGAAAGTCCAGAGAAACCAGGCAAAACAACTTAACCAATCTGCTCAACCAGCAGGTAGAGGAGCAGAAGATAAGGGGGGCAGGGCAGGAGGAGGGCTTGTGTGTGCGTGCTGGGGGCAGGTGGGTTGGGGGTGGGGCACTCATGTAGAATAAATATATTGTAGAAGTAAAAGGAAATCGACCCAGCAGGGAAATCTAATTGGCTTGGAGGTGAGAATTGTGGGTGACTTAAAAATTGCTGTGGCCTCCCGCTAGTAATTTGTATTTCATCCCACCTTTATTTCTTGTCCAGAGGGAGAGAAAAGGCCTTGAAGCACAGGAGTAGGAGGAAGAAGAAAGGAAGAGCTGGTGGGAGTTTAGGCCAAGTGTGGTTTCCTTCCTGGCCTTACCACCTTCTCCCACTCTTCCTGTCTGTTCAGGTGCTGCCCAGTCCGGGGCTGCTAAGAGCTGGGTTTGCAGAAGGCTTTGGAGGGAACTGGAGGCTTGAGATGGAACGCAAGTCCTGGGTTGATTCTTAGGGGCACTGGGGCTGGGGTTTCCTGCTTTCCATTCTATTGGGTTATAGGGGCAGCAGCATGAGCTTCCCGTGTGGTACTTTTACAGCCCAAGTGAACAGATGGGTGACAGTGTGACCATCATTGTCTTTTTGTTTGTGTTACAAGATAGGGATGTTTGTGACTGCGATTCTCTGGTTTCCCAAACACCAACTGTGTGCCCAGCAATTCAATTTCTTTCTGACACTAAGTCCCCACTGTGAGCCTCAGACGCTCAGTCCCAGGAGACAGGCCTTGCTTCAGATGCCCTTTGCAAGTGCCGGATCTCCCGGCTAGGTGCACATCTGTCTGACTTGGCTACACGTGTGAGGGGCTCGCACAACTCCCTTCAGTTATGATAATTTGTTAGAACAACTCACAAAACACAGGCAGGTGCTTTCCTTACTGTTATGGTGTGGGGTTTTTTCTGTTTCTGTTTTTGTTTTTGTTTTGTTTTGTCCTTAGTACTGGGGATTGAACCCAGGCATGCTCTACCTCTGACCTACACCCAGCCCTATTTTATTTTTTATTTTGAAACAGGGTCTGGCTAAGTTGATGAGGCTGGCCTTGAACCTATGATCCTCCTGTCTCAGCCTCCCAAGTACTGGGATTACAACTTGTTACTATTTATTTATTTTTTTACTTTTAAAATAAAGAATGACTCAGGGACTGCCAAGTAGAAGAGAAAGTGCAGGACACAGTTTTAGGAGCTGTGAAGCTTCCAGGTTTCTCTGGTTGCCATCTGTCAGCACCTCAGTGTGGTCAACAACCAGGAAGCTCTCTGAACCCTATTGTTTAGTGGTTTTAATGGAGGTTTCATTACCTGGGCATGATTGATTAAATCGTTGGCCATTGGTGATTAAACTCAGTTTCCATCTCCTTTCTCCTCCCTGGATACCAGCCCCATTCTGAAGCTCTCTAAGGGCCCCCCAGAGTCACTTTATTAGCATAGACTTAGGTATGGTTGAAATGGGTGTTTATGAAAAACAAGAGATAGTCCTCAGGAAATTCCAAAGGTTTTAAGTGCTCGGTGCCAGGAACTGGGGACAAAGACAAAATAAATACTTCCCATTTTACCACAGCAACATATTTTGATATTAAAATACATCCATTTTTTGGAGGGGGGAATTGACATTTCTTTGTTACAATAGAATACATTCTTTGACTCATTCTGGGAGTCATATGATATTTTCTCCCCCCAAACAGGAATTGTGGTTCTGAATAAGAACCCTCCAGCCCTAAAGAAAAGACAACATCCCTTGTATTACTTTTCTAGGACTTCAATAACAAAGTGCCACAGACTGGGTAGCTAAACAACAAAGATTTACCATCTGGCAGTTCTGTGGCTAAAAGTCCAGAGTCAAGGTGTGGGCAGGGTTGGTTCCTTCTGAGGGGCAGTAGGACAGGATCTGGTCCAGGTCCTCTCTTCATGGCTTGTACGTGGCCCTCACTTAGATTTCTCAGCACTGACTTTGCCTTTCCTCTGTGCTTATCTCTGTGCCCAAATTTCTCCCCTTAGGAACAGCAGTCATCTGGGATTATGGCTCACCCAGATGTCCCTACTTTAATGTCATAACCTCTTTGAAGACCCTAGATCCAAATAAGGTTACAGTTAGAGGTACTAGGACTTTAACATCTGAATTTTTGGAGGAACATGATTCAACTCATAACACCCACCCAGCCTTTGCTATTGGTTTGGCTTCTTAATGTTGAGATGAAGATTCTTTGTGGATTGGCTACTAAGAGTTATTACGTAAGCATTCTGTGTGGAAGTGCAAATGCAACTGGAAAGAAAGAGCTGAAGAGAGTGGGGAGGAAGGGAGGAGAGGAGAAATGACTGCTCACTCGGATTGGATTGTGACTGGAGGGTGGGGCTCTCTCCAAGGTTGGTCTTAGGCATGAATGGTCACCACAAAGCATATTTTTAATAATTCTCACACCTTAAATTGACTACAGTTAAGTGCCTAGTTTTTAAGATGAATGAATTTTTCTATGACTCTTGCCCCTTGACCAGTGTGGGGTAGGAAAGATGCCAGGCCCAAAAGGTAAGCTTCCGTCGTGCTGGTGTCCAGCTCACCTGGGTGGGCATATCCTGAAATGCCGTCAGCCATCATTAATAATTGGTTTCCAACCCTATGACCCAAGTCTCTTTAAAGAAGAAATTTAATATGTAACATGGCTAAAAACATAATTCAGAAAAAGGGAGTGGTCCCCTGCTTGTAGGTACTTTTGAACATTGTAATTTTCAGTTAAGTTTAGTATGAGGCAAACTGGATTGAATTTGCTTCTTAGAGTAGTTCATTTCCTCAACGGCCTTCACAAAGACTATAGCTATGTGTATTGGAAAAATGTAAAGATTTTAAATATATACCCATTCTAAACTTAAATTATTTCAATATACCATTTAACATGAGAAATAAATAAACTGTATCCAGAGAAGCGGTGCGATGTTGCTCGTGATGGAAAAGAAAGAACCTGCAGAAAGAGTCAACAGAAAACTTTACATCTCTGATTATTTGGAAATGTAAAAAGGAAGAAAAGGAAGAATTTAATTCAAAAAATATTGTTTTTTGCATTTACTGTGTGTTTTTTACACTACACTACCAGTTGCTGGCTATGAGTATCTGAGATGAGGGAGGAAAAATATATATATGTATTTACATTTTAAAGTCCTGTCAGAATACCCACTTTCAAGGTGCATTTAGCTTTAAAGTATCAGAGAGAGGAGGTAATTTTAATGCTTTTCTTATGTGAACACAGTGTGTATTGTATAAAGTTATACCCAAGTATAGAAAACCAACCAACCTGGAGTCACACTCCATAGACAATCAACTGGAATTGCTCTGGGGAAGCCCACATTTCAGAGGCATCTAGTGTAAGTGCTTCTATTATTCAGAATCTTGTTAGTTAACATAAAGAGATGAAAAATGGACTGTCATGTTGAAGTAAATCAATTTGATTTTCATTCAGTATGAGCAGATTGGCTAAAATATTTGAAGGACGCCCCCTACTTTTGTGTGAAACTGGGGTAATTAAGACTTGGAGCCTAGGTTGGGGGTTCAAGCCTGATTTCTAAATAGCCCTGGGTTCAGCCACTGGACTGTAGGATTTCTACTTGCTTGAGATAATTACAGCAACTGAATACTTCTTCTAGAATATTATTGCGGTTGCCCCAAGTGACCTTTCACACAACATATGGTTGGAGCACTGGCAAAATGAGAGCTGAGATTTCTTTTGCTTACAGGACCAGCTTTATGAAAGGGTTTTTGTGCTTGCATAAAAACAAATGCTGGTTAATAAATGTATGCATTGCAAAATTTGATCTGCAACTGGAGAGATACGTTGTGGTGGAGTGGCAAATCTCCATTTGAGGTTGAACAGCTTGCAAGATCAACTTGGTTTGGATCAGTTCACAATAAGTGTCCTTTAATTTTACTTCCTTCAATTCCATCTTCATTTAATTTCATTTGGACCAATGATCACTTAGCCATTGGTCACCCCTTGAACTCCTGCACATCTCGGTCTTGTTGGGAAGCAGCCCTCCAAGTGGGTGTAAGGCAGCCACACTGTTCTTCATTGCTCCCATATGCTCTGTCCCAGGTATTACAAGTGTATTACAAGTATTACAAGTGTATTAGGCCATAGAGATGAGATGGGGTTAAACCCAGTGATAATGGTAAATAGAAAAAAACATATGTGCATTATATGGCTGTGGGAACAGTAATGACACTGTCAGAAGAAGGTTCCACAAATGATCTCTCTCCCTGGAGGTCTCTGCACGGACACACTACACTGCCTTGTTACCCTGATCTATTATGCTGCCACTCAACCTGCAGGATTTGAGGCCTGACCCTTCCAGTTCCCACACCCCTGATATTCAGAGACATTGATTAGGTCCTGATGTTTTCATCAATCCCATCCACACTTCCAGGATAAATTGAAACAGTAATCCTCAGCAGTGTGTTTTCAAATCTGGAATACAGGCTTTTTCTTTTCTATTTTGTTTAGGAACAATCATTCATTTCTATCCAATACCCAAGCCTTATACCAGGCCAATCAAATCAGAATTTCTGAGAGTGGGACTCTGATATTCAAAATATTGTTTGATTAACACATGATACTTTTACATATTTATGATGTACAATGTGATGTTTTGATTCATGTATCCATTGGGTGGTGATCAATTGAGAGCAATTAGCATTATTCATCACTTTAAACTTTTATCATTTCTTTATGGTGAGTACAATTCAAATTTCTCTCTTTGAACTATTTTGGGATATATAATGCATTATTTTTAATTATGTTTATACTCATAGAAGTTGAGTGTAGAATAGTGATTACCATTGCAAGTTTTGAGTATAGAGATATGTCATTAGAATATAAGGCTCGCATCCAGTTAAGAAACTGACTCTGAGCTGGGCGTGGTGGCGCACGCTTGTAATCCCAGTACTTTGGGAGGCAGAGACTGGAGGATCCGGGTTCGCGGCCAGCCTTAGCTCGCTCTCTCTCTCTCTCTCTCTCTCTCTCTCCCTGTCTCTCTCTCTCTCTCTCTCTCTCTCTCTCTCTCTACTTAGTG
>PVJS01002338.1:0-85481 GCA_004027185.1 Glis glis | reverse complement strand
CTCTCTCTCTCTCTCTCTCTCTCTCTCTCTCTCTGTCTCTCTCTCTCTACCTAGTGAGGCCCTCCGCAACTTCGTGAGACCCGGCTTCAAAATAAAGTATAAAAAATAGGGCCGGGGGTGTAGCGCGGAGGTAGAATGCCCCTGGGTTCAATCCCAGTACAACAACAACAAAAAAAAAGAAAGTAGGTTCTAATTTTCAGGGTTGCTCTGAGGACTGCCTGCAGCAGTAATGGACAATGCTTAAACAAGTGTCTACAAAAAAATGTACATTGCTGTTATTTTGACCGTAAGCAGCAGACACTAAGTTATTAAGGAGTAATGAAGAAGTGCATCAAAGAGAGGAACGAACAAGGGGACAGATCTGTCATGCTGAAAGGTTTAAATAGGTTGAGGGAGGAGACGTGTCTTACTCATAACTGTATAGAATCCCGAGTGGTGCTTTTTGAAGGAAGACACAGAAATAACTTCTTATTAAATTGAAGCCATGTATTATGATATGCTGTATATTTTCAGATTTAAGAAAAAAAGATGCAAAATGAGTATTTTTGTTACTAAAGACTGTTGAACAGTCTGGAAAATATAACCTGTACATAAGCAGCAAAGCAAGGACAATTCTTGCATGTGCCAGTAAATAGAAGCTGTTGTGATTTCATTTTTATTCACATTTCTAGCATTTTCAAAGCAACAGGAGAAAGTTTACCCTGTTCAAATTGACCTGATAGAATCCCATCTGTCTCTAGTCAGTCTGTGTGGATGAGTTCACTAATAAAAGGAACTGCACATTTCAGAGTTTAAATACCAAGATCCAAATCTGAAAGTCCGTGGCCTACAAAAGGCCCATGCGGTCAATCCTTGGTCATCAGCTTGGCACTACTGGAAGGTGATGGAATCCTTTAAGAGGTGGAGCCTAGTGGGAGGTTTTAGGTCACTGGGCCATGCCCTTTGTTTCAGTCAGCAGTCTTGCTGCTGTAGTCCAAAATACCGGATGACCACAATTTAAAGGAAGAAAGATTTATTTGTTCTAGAAGTTTCAGAAGTTTCAGTCCATATAAGGCCTGGTGACGTCTGCAGCACTCAGGGTATAGCAGCAAGAAGCAAAGAGAGCACAAGCGGAAAAAGGGACTTGAGATAAATGAGGAGAGATACTAGTAGAATAGTGGAAGCGGATTTGGGGAGGGAGGTGGGGAAAGGAAGAAGGAGGCTTGATGAAGGAAACAACAATTTAAATAATGTTATGTACATATACAAGGTTATCAATACCGATCTCAATAATATGTATGGGGAGAGGGAGGAATGGGGTGGGATCCGGAAATCAAGTGCTGTGTGCGTGTATGTTTCTATCATTCTAAACCTCATTATGATGAATAATTACGATGCAGCAGTAAAAATATATTTTAATAGAATGATACTACCAATTAATTTGCAAGTGGCATTTTTGATTTCTGCTAGAGAGAGATGCTATAGTCTAATGTGGAACATACAGAAAATATTATTCATAATCTGATACTTTCCTTACTGAAAAGACAGTGTTAGAGGATACTCATAAAAATAACATGCTTGAGTTCTATTGGCCTCAGGTATAACCATGGTGTGGCCTTCAAAACAACTCCACAACCAATACCATTTATTTATTTATGTATTTATGTGCCTATGTGTTTGTTTCTTTGCTTTTTTGTTTGTTTACTTAATATGGGGATTCAACTCAAGGGTGTTCTACCAATAAGCTACAAACCTAGCCCTTTATACTTTTGATTTTAAAAAAGGGTCTTACTAAGTTACCACATGCTGGTCTCAAACCTGTGATCCTCTTGTCTCAGTTTCCCAAGTACTGGGATTATAGACATGTACCACTGTGCCCGGATCAGTACCCTATTTGTTTGTTTGTTTTGCTTTATTGTGTGTGTGTTTAATTTTCCTTTTACATTTTTGGGGTGATGATGGAGTACTGGGGATAGAACTCATGGGCTCTTGACTTCTGAGCTACACCCCCACCTCTTTTTATTTGAAACAGAGTCTCACTAAATTGCTGAGAGTTTCATTAAATTTCTAAGGCTGGCCTTAACCCTCGATCCTCCTATTTCAGCCTCCCAAGTACTGGGATTACAGGCATGTGCCACCGTGCCTGGCCAATACCCCCCTTTCTTTTAAAGAAAATTTTCACATGACTACTATGTTGAAAAAGTCTTCTTGAACTTTCTAAAATTCAAGCAGTAATGATGTTAACAAGGCAATATAAATTGTTTACCACACAGTAAATGGAAGATGGTACAAAATACATATTTTAAAAATTTTTTAAATGTGCCTCTTTAAATACAAATTATTTTCCTTCTCACATGACATAAAATCATAGAATTTTAAACTAGAGGGAGCCTTAGATCATCAAGTCCATGTTGGAGCCTACTGTCTCACCTATTAGGTTATATCTCAATTTGTTTATCCTTATTTCTGCCTTTCTCTCTCTCTCTCTCTCTCTCTCTCTCTCTCTCTCTCTCTCTTTTTTCTGTTGTACTGGGAATTGGACCCAGGGGCATTCTACCTCTGAACTACATCCCGAGTCCTATTTTATTTTTTTATTTTGAAATAGGATCTCACTAAGTTGCAGAGAGCTTCCCTAAGTTGCCGCAGCTGGCCCTGAACCTGCGATCCTCCTGTCTCAGCTTTCTAAGTATTGGGATTCCAGGTGTGCACCACCATGGCCAACTTATTTCTGGCATTTCATGAACTCTTTCAGGAAACTTTATTCCTATTTCTGTCACTTAGTGTGATTTTCATAGTGAAAATTAATTTCATAGTAAATACATGGGTGATCTTTGAGTCAGGAATCTCAGAAATAAAAGGTAGTTTGGAGAGAGAGTAAATAACTTGCTCAGAGTCACACTATTAATCCTTTACAAACCTTAGACTCAAATATATATTCAACAGAACTGTCCATGCACTAGGGCTTCCATTTTTCCACTGTGGCATACCGAGGTTGAGAATGACACCCCTTATGTGCCATCTTTCTGACCAGCTCTGCTTTGCTCCCCACTCTGTGCTCTTAGAACTGAGTTCTACAAACCACAACACCCAGAAAGCCTTACACTCACTGCAGTTTGCTTTGGCCGTTGAGAGGCAGCAACGAGAGAAAGGAGCGTGGTTGCTAAGGCTGGGCAGGATAGGGACTTCCCAGGCTCCTCTGCTGGGCCACACTTGGCGGTGGCTTCCTATGTCCATGTAAGGCTCCTACTGAGTGGCCGACTCCAAGTGCTGTGGCTCCAGCTGGGTTGTAGTGAATACTGCTGGCCCTTGCCCCTTCAGGCACCGGGTGGACCCTGGATACCTTACCATCCCTAGTCGGTTCTCTTACCCTGCTCATAGCATCCCAAATCATTCTTTAACTAAACATTCTTCAATCTCCTCTTGAGAATGCTGTTTCTTAGCAGAAATCAGAATAGTTCTGATTTCACACACTGGCAGGATGTTCCATGAGGTGTTTTTACTGCATAGAGCCCCTTTCAATACTACTTGTCAAGAAAGAAATGAAATCAAATCATTTTTCTACAGAGACTAGAATGCAGAAATGCTAGGACAAAGATGGATTGCCTAAGGAGTGGTGGCCAAGCTATAAATGTGGTTTTACACCTGTTTAAAGGATAGGATATTTAACAATGTTTCATTTGTTTGTTTGTTTGTTTGTTTGTTTGTTTGTTTTTTGGTACTTGTGACTGAGTTGCTGAGGCTGGCCTAAAGTTTTAGATCCTCCTGTCTCAGCCTCCCAAGTACTGGAATTACCGGCATGCGCACTGTGCCTGACTTAACAATGTTTTATTTTAGGACAGTATTCCCCATCTAGTCACCTTTTACTATGCATAAATCCTCTCCCACAAAGCCCAAGATTTTGAAAATTTTATTTCAAGAATGGATAACACAATTAATTTGATATTATATTACCCGATCAAGAATGCTAGATACAGCTTTTATAATTCAGGGGGAAATGATACATAAAAAGTGTTCTAAAAGACATCGTAGCATAGTTGAGAAATGAGTTGATAACAACACTAGTCCTCCAACCCCTCATGCTTCCCACCCCGGCCCTAAATCCATCTTAATGGACTTTGAGGAGTCTGCAGATCTGACTAAAAGCTACTTTTTGATAACTACAGAAGATTTGAACATGTGGGCAAACACACTAAGAAAACACTAGGAGTTTGTTTTTAAATTACACGTTGTGCATTAGAGTCATCTTTCTAAGGTGCATCAAAACTGACCTCACAGTGACAGTCACAAAGAAAAGGAAATGGGGCTTAAACGTTTTTGCTAGTCAACCTTTCTGTGAAGCTATTGACTCCCTCGGCTTTGCTAGATCAAAGACAATCACCAAACTGATGTCACTTACAATTCAAGTAAATATTCTGCCTGGGGTAGGTAATATCACTCCATGGATAGGGAGATAAGACCTCAATTTCCAAAAGAAAATGATCTTATTGCTACATTTTAAGAGAATAATTTAGAAAGGTCCAATGCAACCTTTATTTCCTAAATCATCTTGTGGTTTACTCTGAAGTTGTTTTCAGGACATTTTGCTTTCCTTGCAGATTCTCTTTGCAGCATTGTTGAAACATATATTTGAATTTTAGAGAGATTCAAGGGAATTCCAACTTTTATTGCTTACATTTGGGTAAAATTATATTTCGAATCAGCTTGCAAGAAGTTTAATTAATGAGCTGTCCCTTGCAACTAATATATAAATTTCACCCATCTGTTTAAAAAAATGTTCAACGTGGGATGCGATTAGAATAAAACAGGTTGCATAAAAACAAACACTCTTTGCAGGTGTTAGGCAAGTATCTAAATTCACATATATATCATTCCTTGAGAGAGATATATGCTAAATTCCTAAAATTGCTATTCTTTCTGGAATGACTGGAATTCTACAAAATTGACAAGGAAACCTTCCCTAAGGTGTGACCATTTGGCCAAGTGTCTAGTACTACTGTCATAGAAGGTAGTCTAATGCAAAGGATTCAATGTAAAAAGTTACCTATTATAATGTGATATAATGCCTTTTATGTTTTTGCATGGCTTTCTGCACTGGAGTTTCTTACAGTTCAGAGAGCACATTGAGCTTTCCCAAGGCACTCTCTTACTATGATCACCATGGTATAATTCTGCTTGGCTTCTGTGATGACCTGTATACAGTGATCTCCCCATAATGATGAGAATGTGGCCCCAGTGCCTAATCCTATGTTGGGCCTCTCATCAAGCCCTGGGTTTTCTCAGCATTAGCAGCCCTCTACCTCTCCTAAAGTTCTGATTAAAAAGATATACTAAACAGCCGGGTATTCTTCGGTTCTTCTATTGAGCCTAGGAGAAATTATCCATTGAGTTGCTGCTTCTATCACTGAATACGAGTCTGTGAGGGGTGGATTTCAAAGAAGGAAACAGATAGCTCTTGCCACCTGGGAACTAGAGCCTTGGTTCCTATTCTTTTCTATTTATGACCCTTGCCTGTGACTCATGGTAGTTACGGCCATTTCTAGAACAATAAAATATCAGGATGAAGTAAGCTGACATGACCAAGTGTATATGTTTTTTTCCTTCCAAGGTAAAACAGAAAAAGACTGAATCTGCAAAAAAATGAAGCAGTCATAAACTTGCCCCATTTAAGGTAAATGTGCATTTCAGGAACATTCGTCTTTTGAGATTTTTCTCTTTCTACTTGTCTTGGCTTGCTTCAGTATCACTGTCTGCTGTGTTTCTGCTGGTGTTGGTGTGCTGACTACAAAGGAAATGGTTTGGAACATGAAGGATGTGTCACAATAAACAAAACGTGTACAAAAGATGGCAACTTGCTAAGATTATTTTTTAATGTTTACTTGGCATCCACAGCATGCAAAATTGCAAATGAAATCTATGGAGAATAAACTTATACTCTGGAAATACTATTGTGAAGAGGTAGTTGCTCTCCATTGCACAGGCAACTTACTTACATTGTCTGTGTATAAGAAAGTCTACTTCCAACGAGGGACAACACGTCTTAGCTGATGCATTCAATACTGATTAATAGAAAATATAGACAAGAGCTCTGATATAGCACCAAGAGTGGTGTAGGGCTCTACCACAGTTCTTTTCAAGAATTTGGGGGGGCAGTTGTTTCAGAATTTAGTTTTTTTGTTTTATTCACTTTTTGTCATTGTTGCTTTGGAATTTAAAAAACATATGTTGCCTATGTAACATATTACATAGCATCACAAAGACTAGGTCAAAGCCCCATGATGTAAACACATTACTATCTCTGTAGTTGTATATATGTATATTCACACTACACAGGACAAGTAGTATCTATAAGTAGCTTCACATCAGTTCTGTCAGTTTTCCCCCAAAATCAGTTAAGAAAAAATAAAATCCATTTTCAAAGATTGGTGAATTTTGAAATTGTGGATGAGGAAGGATTTTGGAAATTAGTAGCTGCTATAGTGGATGTTGCAATAACAACATAATAACTGCCATTTTAATTTATGAGCATCTAGTCTACACCAGGCAATATTCATGAATACTATAATCAATTATTCTTACAAAATAGTGCAAGAATGGTGCGCCCATTTTTACAAATGAGAAAATTGAGAATGAGACCGGTCAAGTTATTTACCCAAAGTGGGCTAGACTGTGACTCAAGTCGCACCTGGTTCCTCGTGACAGAGCCTCTCAATATTACAGTAACAACATATATGTACCATAGTCACTTCCAAGTCCTCCCAAGTCCTCCCAGATGTAACCATTACATGCACTGAAAGTGTGAGAGGGCGCCGGAGGGGCAGCTTGTATTGGTTCTTCCAAAAAAACATTCCCAACACTACCCAGCATATAATTATCACTCATATTTATTGAATAGATGAATTAATTAATTGGTTACGATTATTTTAAAATAAATGATAAATCATGACTCTGCTTTTAAGGGGTTTGCATTCAACCCATTATCATAAAAACCAAGAACTGAGCAAACAAAGCCCCTGCCCCAGGTCCCCTGCCTTAAGGCTCCCACTCTTCAAAGTGCCAGCCCCAAAGCTTTCCAGGTCCCACTCCTGTGCCTGCCACTAGTCTGAGCAAGCAGCTACAAAGGTGGCTATAACCTTTTTGCAATTATAAATGGTTTTTATCCAAAGTTGTCCCATTTGTTTCAGCTATGGACATGTGGTCAAAACAAGAAGCATAAGAACACTAATGTGGAAAAGCCAGTTAATGAAAACTGTTAAAAGAAAAATCATGTTGCAAATGTGCTTCAAGATAATCAGCATCATGCCTGTATTCAAATGACTGAAATTCTTATCTAGCAAAGCAAGGTGTTTCTAGTATTTCTCTAATTTTTTCAAAAAGAAAATTAATGAAAATTTAGCTTTTCCATTCTTAGAATAAAGACTAGCTACATCTGAAATGAACTGACTAAAGCCCCTACAAAATAGAGGCCCCTTTCTCTAAGTTCTTGACTTAAAACAAATACACAAATTAAAACTAATCTGAGCCAGGCGTGGTGGCTCATGCTTGTAATCCCAGTACTTTGGGAGGCGGAGACCAGAGGATCTGGGTTCTCGGCCAGCCTCAGCTCTCTCTCTCTCTCTCTCTCTCTCTCTCTCTCTCCCTGTCTCTCTCTCTATCTCTCTATCTCTCTCTCTCTCCACTTAGTGAGGCCCTCTGCAACTTCATGAGACCCAATTTCAAAATAAAGTATAAAAAAAATAGGGCCGTGGGTGTAGCGTGGAGGTAGAATGCCCCTGGGTTCAATCCCCGGTACCACACACACACAAAAAAAAAAAAAGAATAAAGGGCTGAGCATTGTGCATTAGAGTTTTTAATATTTCAGAAAAGGAAGCAAACAGAGATCTGTATAGCATTTTTCTGGTATTTCTATTCAATGTTTTAAAATGGAAAACCCTGTTATCTGAATACATTCTATTTACTTATCATAATTTTTATTGTTCCAAATGAGAATCTGTATATTAAAGCCTGAGATTTCATATAGGAGAAGTGGGTGATATTTTTTGATGGGTGACATTCAAGGAGACATTCAAGAAGACAACACTCACAAATGTTCCCATGCAGGTACCCAACAACACACCTATTTAAAATTATGCTGGAGAGGCCTTCCCCTTCTTAGAAGGGATGAAAGCTCAGTGGACTGACCTTTCATGCTCTGGAACATCCAAGGCTGAGAATTGCTAGGATGGAATATGGGACATCATCTTCTGTAGATGATGCTTGGGGGCTGATTCCGCCTTAGTTTTTTATGCTATTGGAGTCCTATCATTGGTCTCCTTATGTAAGAATAAAAACACATCTCTTGAAGAACTGTTATGAGAAGTAAATGAGTTGATGTGTATTAGGCACTTAGTAGAGGGTCTGGCACATACGATGTGTTAATAAATGCCCAATATTAATATAATATATGGTTAGGGTTATTAGCATCATTGTTATTCCTTTATGTTTTCTCAAAATATCTACACCATCTTAACCAAACAATACCACTCAGTATTTGTAATATATTTTGTCCCATTCATCTTTTCTTAAATGATTCATCATCAGTAGTTCTCATGAAATAAAAGGAAATGTGCTTGTTATATCCAATGTCAGCTAGTCCCTAAAGCATTCATAAGGTGAAATGTAAATAAACAAATAGAGCTGGGGATGTAGCTCAGTGTGGAGTGTTTCCTTAGCATGCACAAGGTCCTAGGTTTACTCCTCAGCACCACAAAAAAAACAAAATAAAAATAAGGAAATAAATGAAAAGAAAGTATTCATTGTTAGAAGAGTAACTTTGGTTCAGGAAGATGGTGACATAGAGGGAAACAGCATGTTTCAGTTCCTGTGAGACTTAGAACTAAACCACCGGGATGACTGCTTCTTGACAAGGGAAGAAACGCAGCAAAAATCTCAACAAAAAAATGAAAGTTGAAATGCAGTGGAATCAGAACCAGAAAAAAGAATAGAAGACTGTAAAGAGCTTCATGCACCTCACCTGGTGAATGGAGAGCAGCAGTGGTGGCAGTGGCACCATCTTGGCCAGGCCATGCTGGGGCTGGCAGCTGCTGGCTCTGTGGCTCCCAGAGATGTCCAGCAAAGAAAGAGTAGATTGTTGTGAGACCAGTGACTACATACTATCATCAAAAGTGGTCAGCATTTCACTCTACTCTAGACAGGGACCTGGCTTCCCAGACAACCCAGCCAGACCCTGTGGCCACAGCTGAAGCCATCTCTTCCAGCAGCAATCTGGGGAGGTGCTCATAAAGATCCTAAGTTAACAAACCATCCCAGTGGAAGACTACCCTGTGCAGCCACAGAATCTTGCATGATAAGGAAATAGACTCTCAGGGGTTTGAGACTTTGCAAATTACCCCTGCAGAGGTGGGGGTGGGGGCTACTGTTGGAAACAGCAGAAATGTGAATTAGCAAATAGCCCGTAGAGACATTCAGGCAGGAAGGATCTGCAGTTCGCCGCTCACTGAGCCCCTGTAGGGTTTCCAGGGATCACAACAGGATACCCAGCCATGGTGTCTAGGTGGAAATAAGTCAGCCTACTGAGTTTCAGGCTCAGAAAACAAACTTGCACCTGGTCATGTTTAGGCACTCTAAGCACCAAAGCCAGAGGCCAACAGGGGTTCACAAGATTGCAGTAGCCCAGAGAAGCAGTGGTATACCTGGGGCTAAAAACTGAGTCACCCAAGCCCAAGGCTTAGAACTGTACAATCTCGCCCTGCCAGACCTTGGCCTTGAGCAGAGAGCAGCGGTGGTGCCATCTTGGCCAGGCTGTGTCTGGAGGCCATAGACTCTAAAAAAGAATCAAAAAGAGGCTTTGAACGAAATGAAGCAGTCAATAAATGAATTAAAGACCACAATAGAAACCAACTCTGACAGGCTAGACCACATGAAAAACAGGGTATCACTCTTGGAAGACAGTTCATTCAAAAATTAAAACACAGTCAACAATATGCAGAAGACATTACAACAACACAACCTGAACATCCAAGAAATATGGAATATGAAATGTCCTAATTTACAGATAAAAGGCATTAAAGAAGATCTAGAAACACAAACCAAGGGTATCAGAAACCTCTTCAGAGAAATAATTTCAGAAAAATTTCCAAACATAGAAAAAGACTTGGACATCCATATATAGGAGACATACAGAACACCATTAAGACAAGATCAAAGGACCTCCCCATGCCACGTAATAATCAAAATGACTAACATAGAGGCCAAGGAAAGAATCTTAAAAGCAGTAAGAACAAAAGAACAGGTAGCATTCAGGGGCAAAACAATAAAAATCACTCCAGACTTCTCAACCCAAGTCATGAATGCCAGGAGGGACTGGTATGATGTACTCCAGACCCTGGAAGAAAACAACTTCCAACCAAGATGGCTATATCCAACACAGACATCATTCTAAATTGATGGAGAAATAAAAGCGTTCCAAGAAAAGCAGAAACTTAAAGAATTCATGACTACCAAGCCAGCACTAGAGAACATACTTGAAGAAATAAAACACAAAGAAAAAAGTAGAATCAAATTCCAGAACCAGAGAAGAGGCAAACTCCACCAAGTGGGCAAGTAAGCAAAGGAGAAATAACACTACATCAAACAGAAAATAGAATGCAAAATGAGAGGAAACAAAAATCATATCTCAATAATAACACTGAATGTCAAAGATCTTAATTCCCCAATTAAAAGAAATAGACTGGCAATGTGGGTTAAAAAAACATAACCCAACTATATGCTGCTGGCAAGAAACTCACCTTACAGCCAAAGGCATCCATATACTAAAGGTGAAAGGATGGAAAAAGATATACTATGCATATGGAGACTGAAAACAAGAAGGGGTAACAATGCTCAAATCTGAAAAAACAGACTTTAAGCTAAAACACATCAGAAGAGACAAAGTGGGTAACTTGAAATGGAAGGACCAGAAGAACATTATGTTAAGATTAGCCAGTCACAGAAAGTGAAGGATCATATGTTTTCTCTAATATGTGCAAGCTAGGGAGTAATCGGAATACCAGAGGGACTCCAGACAATGGAGGAGAAACCTCAGTGGAGCCAGGGAGGTGGTCTAAGGAAAGGGGAGGGGGAAAAGTGAGGTTCATTAATGGAATTACTACCATCGACTACGTGTACATATGTGAATATACCAATGTCAATCTCAGTACTCTGTATTGGGAATGGGGGAAATGGGGAGGCCAGGGGGGCCACTAAGTGCAATGTACATGTATGTCACTGTCAACATGATTTGCTTTATGATGTGAAACTATAATGCACCAACAAAAGCACATTATAAAAAATATAAGAGTAACTTTGAAGCCAGAAGCAAATTTCCCAACAAAGGTCATTTAACACAGCAGCAAAGAAGACAGAATCAGAATAAACATATTTTCACATCTGAGTTTTCCAACAGAGCATTTGTTTAATGCCATAGAGTAAAAGCTATGGTAGAATGAGCCAGTGTCACAGCACACATGCCAAACCAATTTTGGTGAAACCAGGATCTTTACCAAAGCCAAATGTAAGGCTCAGAGAGGCTAGCACACAATTCACTAAGGACACATTGATGGTTAGGGGAAATTCAGAATATTTCAAGGAATACACACCCAAGAGGATGGTATTTTCTCAAATCATATATACTTTCCTGCTTCAGAAAAATTAATTAAGGAACCAATTTTGGGAACATCTAAATTATTAGAAGCATTTCATTAGTAAGTTTGACTTTTGTTTTAATTGTTTTGAAGTATAAATAATCCCAAGCACAGGCAAGGACAGAGGGTAATGTGGACACCAAGGAACTCCTAACCCTACTTCACTAGATCTTAATGTCTTGTCATATTTGCTTCATATTTCTTTTTTATGAATAATACACCATAGGTAGAATTGAAGCTGCCCTGGGGATTATCCCCAATACTTCCTCACTTCTTTCCTCCTACCCACAACCCAAAACAAGGCAATTCTGATCCTAAATGGAGACTTGAATAAATCCAGGCAGACCATAGACAGTTCAGAATCTCCTTCCTACACGACTTTTATTTCCTCTGCTCACATCTCATGTATGGATCATTCAGCTGGATCTTCTGATTAATTTATTCATTTGTTTATTCATTCATTTGTTATTTATTTATTTATTTATTTATTTATTTTAAGGTGGAGTTTCATTATGCTGCCTAAGCTGGCCTCAAACTCCTGGGCTCAAGATCTAATGGATATTTCATTTTAATCAGCAAATTAAATATATTCTACTTAGTGTGGTTACTGATATGTTTTATTTAAACCTACTACTTTTTCTTTGCTTTCTTAACCTTTTCTATTATTTTTAAAGATGGATTTCCTGTCTTTTAGTAAAGTTTTTCATTCCCCCAAACCTCATCATTTGCTGGTTGGGAAATGATAGAATCAATTTCTTTTTGTTAGTACTGTCATTAGTCTTCTTTAAAAACACATCTGTCTATTAAATTTCTCCCCCAAACATCTACTATTTTTATCCTCCTCCTCCCAAATATGGCTTGGACTTCAAGGTGATTTCATTACTCATATAGGTCAACTGGTCCCTTGTTTTGGTTCAGTTTAGTTAGGGGTATTCTAGCTTTGTTCTGTGTGTTTAGTTATTGCAATTTTGTAATTATTAATTAAATAAATTTACTAACTTAACAAGACTCTGTGCTTGTCTTAGTTTTTTTTTTTATTATAAGGCACCCCTATGACTGACTTTTTGTTGGCTAAAGTACATTTTTAACTAGTTTTTTAGTAAGAGTCTGAGGATGATAGCCACTCTTAGTTCTGTATCTCTGAAATTGTCTTTATTTTGCACTCTCTTAGATCAGGACTTAACTGCATATAAATTCATTTCTAGGTCAATATGTTACTCAGCATTTTGAAAATATTACCTAACTGTCTTAATGCTTCTATAGTCACTTCTTAGAGGTCTGCTTCCAATTTGTTGTTCTTTTATAAATAATTTGTATGCTAGAGTTCAAGATTGTCTATTTATTTTTATTATGTAGTTTCACAATCTATGTTTGTATTTAAGTATTTAACAAATATTTCCCAAGTACATTCTATATGCCTTCCACCTTCTACGTTCTGAGGCTATAGTAGTTACCAAAACATGTTAAACACCTGCTTTTGTGAATCTTGGATTCTAGTGTAGGGAGATAAGAACATAAGCAAATAAGTAAGTAAATATTTTAATAGTAATGTATTAAGAAAAATAAAAAAAATAGATAAACAGTGATGAAGATCCTCTTGTAAATCCTGTGTTCAAGAGAGGCCCAAAAGACAAGGCCAGAGAGACCTAAAGAAGCTGAGCATAAACAAGGCAAATATCTGAGCAAAGAGTGTGCTAGGCAGAGGAATCACAAGTGCAAAGTTGAGAGGTGTCCATGTCACTTGGTGTGGTGTCTTCTAGCCATTTTTTGTGAGTGTGTAGTTAGATCCGCTTGTGCTTTTAATTCGGCTTGGGGGATGGCACATTTTAGAGGAGAGAGAGAGGGGGAAGCACATTGGATTCTGATTGAACTGGTTGAACACATTTTAGAGGGATGGCACATTTTAGAGGAGAGAGAGAGGGGGGGGGAAGCTCATTGGATTCTGAATGAACTGGTTCAGTTGGAGGGGAACACTGATGACATAGAAGAGAGAGGAGGAACAGGACAGAGATGCCTTGCAGGAGGGGAGATGGAGAAGTGGGCTTTCCTGGGAATTCAGGTGGCTCTTTTTTTCTGGGGGATGTAAAATATGCAGGCACAGGTCAAGATAAGGTGAGAGATGTTCTGATGAGCATGCATGAAATCCTCTTCTACTGGATTCTGTGTTCTCAGTGAAATAAGCAAGCTTATTTATTGCATGTTAGGAAAGGAAATTATCGGAAGGAAGAATACAGGTGAGGAATAGCATACGATGGCTGCCACAGAGAATTCACGTACTAAAATTTGATTTTTAGATCTGCAGAACTTGATTTCAAAGAGGTTGCTATAATGTATTAGGTGTTGATTTATTAGTTTCCCTGCTCTCATCAATTCCAACAGTAAGGTTTTTATATTGTCAAATACTGCTGCTCTTTCATTGAGTCCACCATTCTTCTAGAACCCCAATTAGATATAATGTAAAATTTCTTAATCTAACACCGTGGTTCCTTTCTACTCTTCATGTATTTATTTTTTTACTACCCCTTGCCTATCCCCTGAATGAATTCTTTAGCAGTAGTTTCCGTTACTCCTCTAACTATGTGAAGGTAAAGCATTTATACCAGCATTTAATGTTTCTCATTTAAAGGACTATATATTTTCCAAGATTTATATTTGTTTTTCATAACTATTTTCTAGTTTTACATTTACCTGAATTAGGTCCATAATTTCTTGCTCTGTTTATTCCTGAATTCATCTCCTTGAACATCCTCCTAAGTGTTTTTCAGATTGCTACATAAACTTCATCTCATCTTCAGTGATTCAAATTCTGCTGCTCAGTGGTTGATTTACTTTTCGTTGTTGCTATTGTTGGTGTTTCCATTTTGCATTGGGTTTTTACTATGCTCTTTATGTATTTTTTCTCTCATCCCTCTCCATTAGAAAGTTCCCCATGTCTGGACCCAGACCTCATGCAAACATGGCAGGAAGATCCCCTGCCTCTTAGACATATCAAGGGCATCGGAGGTGCAATAGAAAATCCAGGAGTAGCCTGATTGAGGTCCCAGCTGTGACTGGGTCTTTGCTTCCCCACATCTTAGGCTACAGTTTCCTATAGAACAATAGTCAAGTGCTGGGCCATCAGCTGTTCTTCTTGTGAATATTCTTTATTGGCAGAGGTGGAAAATGTCCTATCCTGTCTTCAAGATTGGAGGGACATGCCTGGCTCTAACCTCGTCTCAAGAGGAGAATTTTAAATTCTCTTAAATGCACAGGAGTTGATCTTCTGTCACCATTATCTGCTTCCAGCCACGGAAAACAGCTTGCCTGGACCCTCACCATTTTATACTTCTGTTCTGTGTCTGGGCCAGAGAGTTGTTCAACATGGCATCAAGTCTCCCTGTGTGCTTTTTATATCTCTTTATATTTTCCTATAGCCTCTCTGTGGTTAAGACAGAAAGGCACATCAAATTGTGACTTACTTCACATACTTGACTTGAAGTCAATTTGTTTATAGCATGTAACACAGTTATCAGAAAAAAAAATGATGACAAATCAAGTCCTTATCAGAATTTTTTCAAAAAAAACAGCTGCAGGAAAATTCATTCATGCCAATTCCTATATCTTTGCTACCTAATAGACTATGCTGATTTTGTAAATGATGTAATTCATTTATTCATTCATTTATTCATGAAAAAAAGGAATTACTGAGAACCTATTGCATGTGCTTGGCTCAGTGCTTGGAATGGAGCAGAGAACCAGGAGACACTGGGCCCTGCTCTCAGATAGACCAGATGCATGGCTGAAGAGGGGTCACGATGCAAAAGAAATCTGTGGGCATCATCTCAGTGATAATAGCTAATTCATACTGAAAACAATAGCTAACTCATATTTTGTTTAATACATTTCAGGCTCATTAAACATACAGACACATACATATTCATACACATGAAATTTAATCCATACAACCTCATGATTAAACTAATAGTATTATTCTCACTTTTTTAATTAAGAATCTGAGGCAGAGAGGTTAAGTAAGTTGTACAAGGTGACACAAATAATAAATGCAAAGAAGGAATATGATCCCAGGGAGTCAGGCTGGAAATTCTTTGGCCCTAACCCCACTCTGTGCCTCTGTGTCCCTGAGAATACACTTCTAAATATGTCTGAGGATCTGCTGGGGCCAAATCATTCAGGATTCGCAAAGGATTGAAGGTGTGTTCTAGGAGCTATAGGATCTACTGCCCAGTTCTCTGGTTTAGTTTTCTACCATTACTGTAATAATATCTGAAATTTAGCATTTTAAAACAACACATATATGTTATTTCACAGTTCTTTCACAGGCCAGAGTTCAGCAGGCCTGGCTGGTTTCTGTGTTCCAAGTCTCTTGAGTGTCAGAGCGCTGAGCTCTTGCCAAGAGGCTCTGGGAAGAATCTGCTTCCAAGCATATTGAGATCATTGGCAGTATCCAATTCCATGGGATGTAGGACTAAGATCCCCATTTCCTTGCTTCCTATTGGTCAGATATTTGTCTCAGCTACTAGACACCACCTACATTCCCTGAATTATGGCCCCATTCCTTCATCTTCAAAGTCAGTAAGAGTAGGGTCCCTTCCTTCTCATGCTTTGAATCTGTCCCTTGTGCTTCATCTTGCCTCTGCCACATATCTTAGATCATCTACCTTCCTCCACGCTGAGTACATTGGGTCAACCTAGATAATCCAAGATAATTCCCTTATTTTAAAGTCAATGTATTAATGATTAGTAACCTTAATGCCATCTGCAAACCTCCTTATATTAGAATAGTGTTTGAATACCTCTTAAATCCTGCCTACCACACCCTCACTTTAAAAACTATAAATGCATACCATTATTCTTTCTAATAACACTTCCAAACCTTCTGCAGGGATAGGCATGGGGAGATTAGTGGGTGTGTTAGTCAACTTTTCATTGCTGTGACCAAAATACCTGACAAGAACAACTTAGAGGAGGAAACATTTACTTTTACTCCCAGTTTCAGAGGTTTCAGTCAATGGTTGACTGACTCTATTATTCTGGGCCTGAATCGAGGCAGAACATCATGGTGGAAGGGTTTGGCTTAGGAAAGCTGCTCAGCTATGGTAGCCAGGAAGGAGAGAGAGAGAGAGAGAGAGAGAGAGAGAGAGAGAGAGAGAGGAAGAGGACAGGGAGAAGATAAGCCATTCTAGGACACACCCCCTGTGACCTACTTCCTCCAACTGGATCCTACCTCCCAATGGTCCTTTCAGCTATTAATGAATTAATCCATCAAATATATTGGTCTATTGATGAGATCAATAAAAGCTCCAACTCTGAACCATGCTGTATTGGAAACCATGCTTTCAACATGAGACTCTTGGGAACATTCCAGATCTAAATGTGGAAGTTGTGTACGCTTCCAGGGTATGAAGTACTGAATACACAGGGTAAAATTGAAGTTTAATAAATTACAAGGAAGGATCAGAGATGCCTCAAGAAACTGGGAAGCAGCATCAGTCTCACTGAGGTAGAATTCAGGAGGTGAGAGAACTTTTAAAGCAGAGAGGTCAAAAACACCAGTAAATTGAATTCACCATTTTGCCCCAGACTGATCATGATTAGGGTTTTTCTGTTAATCACTCTCAGACTTTCTGAGGAAATTGAGAGGTACAATACTTTTTCTCCTGTACCCCCTGCAATTATTCTTTAGAATTTTTTTCTTTTGTTACTGGAGGCTGAACCCAGGGGTATTCTATTTCTGAGCTACAAACCCCAGACCTATTTTATTTGAAATAGAGTCTCAATTGCTGAGGGTCTCACTAAGTTGTTGAGGCTGGCCTTATACCTGCAATCCTTCTGTCTCACCCTCCCAAGTACTGGGACTTCAGGTGTTTGCCACCAAGCCTGGCTTATTCTTTAAAACTTTAAAATATTGAAGAATGTATGCACTAATTGCTATTCATTCATTATTTTAGTGTAGATAAATAATGAAAGAATAAATAATCAATAATCAAAATTTGAACAGGAGGTGCAGGTTGGAAGTACAGGAAGAAGACCTTCCTTTCTCCATGATCCATTTCTACTTTTCTACCTGTGCTAGTGAAGCCCCTGAACTGGGCTCCCTATCACTTTGTACTACCACTATCACAGCACCATATTTTTTCATTGTTAAACACCAACCTTCTCTACCATATGACCAGATCTATGAATTCACCATTATTTATCTTGTTCACTCACTTTTGTATTTGTAGCACATGGTCTCACACACAGTAAACTCTCATAAAACATTTGCAAAATAAATTTCTGAAGCATACCTCATACATAAAATCTCTAATAAGATGCCCCAGTCTTCTTGAACTTCCTGAGCCTTCCTCTGACTTCCACATCAAGGACATCTAAATCCATAGAAGTTTGTAGACAATGTCCAAACTCTCAGGAGTGAGTCGCTGCCATATGGACTGAATGGTCTACTCTCCCCCCTCCAAATTTATACGTTGAAATCCTTATTATGATAGTATTAGGAGTTGGGACCTTTGGAATGTAAGTAATAATACTCTGAGAGTGAAGTTTTTAGGATGGATTAAATGTGCTTATAAGAAGAGACAGGAGAGACCTCTCTTTCTCCCCCGCCATCCCTTCCATTTCTCCATGTGAAGATGCAATGATAATATGAATATCTGCAAATAGGAAGCAGACTCTACCCTAACAGAGAATCTCCTAGTAGCCTGACTGTGGACTCCAGAACTATGAGAAAAAAAATTTTTGTTTGTTTGTTTAAGTCCTAGGACACTGGATCATCTCAAAATCAGACTCTGTTGAACCTCTCCACATTTTACAGTCAAGAACTGACAAGTATTCTCTTAATTTGACAAGAGGAGAAGAGTCATAGAAAATGGTTGCAAACAGGAGCCCATGCACCTGTAGATGTTTATTCAGTAGAATAGTTTTGTTTTTATTTGCTTACAATTGACTGACTTTAGATTAAAATGCTTTTTCAAAAATTTACCACTCCCCAGCAGACCCTCTTACTCAGAGCATCCCCATTTCACTTTTTCTTGTTATGTGCCTAATCCCTATAGGCATTCGTGTTTATTTCTTTGTAGAGGCAGTCTACAAAGGGCCTCCCCCAACTAAGTTTCCATGATGAAAATGAGGATCTAGTCTCCATAGATTTAGTCGTCCACCCAGATGGTGGCTCAAACCCCTGGAATACTTTTAAGTCAATTAACAGTACCAACAGGCACTTCCCAGCTTAGGACTCACTTTCCTTATGTTCCTTCTTTTGGGCATTGACTTTTGCTACCTAGCCTTCACCTCCCCCCCACCACCACAGCAACGACTTTTATTACTTTGTCCAACTGGTGCTATTTGGTTCAACTAGTTGCTTGGGGCTAAAAAGGAATTGACATATCTTTTTCACCATCTTGAGGAGACTGAGCTTTTTGGCTTGATGCCATCTGTGTTCACTGTGCAGGAAGGAATGGGTGGTACAGAATAATGTCCAATGTCTTTGTTTTAATGCAGAGGCCCATGGTCCTGTCCATGTCCCATGTTAAGCATCTTCACAGGAACCATTCTGGTGTACACCTCCGCCCATAAGTGGAATGATCATATGTCCTAGTTGCATAGAAGCATTTCTATTTATGCCTCTTATCCAGTGTAATCATCAATAGTACCCCTTTTTATTCTCCAAAGCATTCCTGTTTGAGGCAATAAATTAGATGCTACCCATTAGCTAAGTCAGAAGAATGTCTCGTTTAAGAATGGCAGGGCCCCCCTTGCCCGCTGTGATTTGTGCTAGACTACTGTGAGAAAAAAAGGAAACTACACTTTCCTAGATCTTGCTTCCCATCGGCCACAACATATTCTTGTTCCAGATGAAACTCTCAAGCGCAGCCTCCTATATCTCACCTGCTTCCTGTAGGCTATTTGTTCCCCTATGTTTTTTCCCATTGTATCTTGATGGCCTTTCCATTTTCACACTCAAATTCACCTGCCACACACATATTGATATTTCATTATTTTCCCTACACTTCAAAATTATAGGTTGCTCTTTCATCTTGGTTTTGAATTAATATACCCTTCAGAAGGCTTCAGGGAAGCTGAACTCCTGTTGGCCTTCATTTTTGAGTCCATTAGAGCTTATTCACTGGCCCCTCGCATTGCTCTAACTCTGCTATTCATGGTTATTTTGTTCTTTCATTTGTGGCTCTTCCCTTCTCCCATCCTAGGCTAATAAACTCCATTATTTTGTGATCAATCACACTTCAATTACCTCAGCTTTTAGTTCAGCCTTTAAATGGTCACACCTCACATCTCTTATCTCTTCTGTACACTTTTTGCTTTTGACCGAGTTTGCGGTTATTTCACTGGCTTCTAATTGGGTTCAATTTTATTTCCAAGGGATGCCTAGATGATGCTTTAACTTTGTTAAATATGTTCATGACATCCACACATGGTTTTGGAACAGAACAGAATCATCAATGGATGATCATGCCTTAAAAAGAGTTTTTTGATAGGGAAAGGGGTAGGGATTACATAGTGGGCAAGTCCAATCTTAAGTCACTATGGTGGGTATGTTTATGTCTTCAGGAATTACAAAACTCACCACAGTTTCCTGGGCACCTGGAGGATCCCTCCACATTTCGTTGTGTTCCTGTGTAAACAATCCAGCAGTCACTCGGGAAAACCCATTTCTGAGATTGTCTATATGATGTTAGTGATGTCTAGAGCACTAGTTATGCTGACAAAATGATCATTTCCTGTCTTGTGTGCATTGCTAAGGTTGCAGAAAAGTATGTTTAACTATACAAGTCCCTTCCAAGGGACCATAAGCCATCAAACATGGAGCAGCTACCTTTAAAATATAGGCCTTTTATCATGCTTATTGTGCAGGTCAACAGTGTGATCTTTGTTCACTTCTTGTAACATATTAAAATTCCACAGAGTTAAAAAATAAAAAATAAACTGACTGAGAACCATTGTTCTAGAGAAGTTGTTTTTGTTTATTGTTCATTATTTTTTGCATTTGTTTAAACAGCCAACACTCACCAACACCCTGTTCGGATCTGTCAGTATCCAAATAGAAACACAGAAACCATAGAAAGAATTAAATATAGAAATTTGTTAAAGCTATAGACTGGAGTAGCAAAACTGAAAAGAACATTATTAAGAGTCCAGGATGTGTTTCCAACAAAGGTCTTTCCACTGGAGGGTGTGAACCACCTGATTAGGCTACCAGTAGCCTGCCTAAACTGTTATCAATCAGCTGAGGGTTCTTTTGCTCAATTCAGTAAGAAATCATAAATATGCAAAGTGCAGCACCCTTAGTATTAGCATCTCTGAGCCAGTCTTGGTATTAGCATGTCTGAGGGCTAGTGGCTCTTGCTTAGTGCTAGCAGCCCTGAGCTTTGAATAATAGCAGTCCTCAGCTTCTGGAACTCTCTCAGCATCTCTCTGTCACTCCCCTCCATTCTGTGCTGCTAGCCTTCCTCAGTGTTTCTGGAGAGCCGGCTATGCCCTGCTCTGAGCTACTGTATGATGTACAGAAGTTTTCAAGCTGTGACTAACCCTGAATTACTCCATCTTAGGAAGCAATAGTTTGCCATGTGTTACTCCATTCTGAGTACCAGGGTCATCAAAGAATGATTCTGCTCCTTGTCTGTGCAAGAAAACAACCACCATCTACACAGCATACCCAGAAGACACGAACTGATAAAATAACTTACCCCACTAAATCAGGAGCACTTGGACACTCAGGCATCTCAAATTATACCAGGAACACTACACACAGGAGCTTATCGACCTCACCAGATTAACTTCCTAATGAAAGACCCATAAAAGGAGAACCCCCACACACACACCCCAAGACTGGACATGGCAGCGCAATGAAACTGCTATCTGGTCACTCATCATGAGCCTTGCCCAGGAAAATTACCAGCGATGAACCTGATTCTCTGTCCCTGAGCCTCAGCTCGGTGCCTTTTCTCCTATCTGCAAAGACTACAAGAGTACAAGGCCAACTTCAAGCTGACACTCTGAAACTGCCATCTCTTTGAACCCTCAAACCCTCAAACCCTCGAACCCTCACCCTGACAACTTTGTAGAACTGGTTCCTTAAAACTTATCTGACCACCTACAGTAGTGACTCTTTGCATTCCTATCTTCTCCTTGCTTTTACTCTTGACAAAACTTCCTGAACACCTGTGCCCACCTTTCATAGCCTTTCTGTGTGTGGGGAGTGTGTGTGTGTGTGTATCATTGTGTGGAGTATGGTGTGTGATTTGAGTGTTGTAGATATTAACAATTAAGATTGAATGAAAGGATCTGTGTTGTTGGTCCAGCTTATGGTTACCACGTGATCCATGAGTATTGGGTGAATTGCAAATGATGAAAGTGATGTAGCTTGCACATTTATTGTTATTCATTAAGTTCTTGACATTATGAAATATACATGTTTGGTGTATATTAATGGTATAGGTTTTTCATGACAGTGTTACCTGTCCTGGCTGCTGGCTGCTTTCAGCGCCAACAGCTTGTAGTGTTACCAGCTCTTAGTACAACCAGCTTAGCCCACTCTACTAGAGATAGGAATCATGAATAGACAAAATAAAACCATCCAAAAGAGGCTTTATTAGGATTTATGCTGCAGCATAAGCTTTACAGGGACTGCTCCAGTAAGGAGAAGAGGAAGGCTTAGGGAAAAGGCTGCCCATGAATGCCCACTGTCCTGCTGGCTAACCACAGACTTTCTGCTTAGCCATCGTAAGGAAGGGGCTCCTCATGGACCAAACTGGGAACAGCTGAAGGGCTGCAGAGGTGTGGCATCATCTAGAGAGGCTACAGGGTAGAGTCAAATCAAAAATCAAAAATCAAAAATCTTACACAAGCTGCAGGACATGTAGCCATAGCTAGTTGCTAGGCATTTAGGGTGACTGTGCCTGTCAAAAGTGGGAGAAGGAAAAATAAAAAGTACATCTTGGGGATCTTCAGGCCCTTCTCTTCCATCTCAAGTCTGCTCCCTCTATTCCAGAGCCCTTATTAGCAGAGCCTCTTAGAAATTTAATGTGTGGATTTCAATATCCTTGTAATGTAGAGATGCTATGGTTTCAACATGTGTCCATCCCAAATCATGTTGAAATTTAATAATTTAACAGTATTAAGATGTGGATCTTTTAAGAGATGATTAGGCCATGAGGCCTCTGTCCTCATAAATGGATGAATATCATTATCATAGGAATGGGGTTGTTATAGGGACAAATTTGCCCCCCTTCTCTCATCTTCTGACACAAACTGATGAAGTCATAATGACCTCAACAGATGCTATTATCTTCATCCTGAACTTCCCAGCTTCCAGAAATTACCCAGTCTAAGTTGGGCACAGTGGTACACACCTAAATCCCAGTACTTGGGAAGCTAGCACCAGAGGATCACAGGTTCGAGGCCAGCATGTGATAACTTAGTAATCCCCTGTTTCAAAATAAAATTTAAAAGGGTCTGGGGGCATAATTCAGTGGTAGGACAACTGTGGGTTCAATCCCCAGTACCAGTATCAAGTCTACAGTATTCTGATAAAGAAGCACAAAGCAAACTAAGAAAAGAGCATGACGCATAACTCAGAAGGGTAAAACGGGCTGTAAATAAATACTCAATGACCCATATAGATCCAGTCTCTATCCCCAACTGCATTAGTTTCTGCTGTTTTAAAAAATCAGTTTCAGAACTCTAGTATATAAAACCAATTGAAAGCAAAGTACCTCCAGCAAAACGGTTTGAGGGAATATGGAGCTGTACTCATCCAGTTTCACCCTACTCTTCTGTGACGGTGCTATAGAAAACTCTTTGAGCCCCCAAATCCTCAGAGCCCAGTTGGAATATCCATCTCTAATATCTCTGCTTTATTCATGCTAGGAGCAGAGGATTTAGGAGTTGGTTCTCTAAGGGCAAAGAAGAGAGGTGGCCAGTTTTTCTTACACAAATGAGGATTTATTACAAAGATATGAGGGATTAGGGAAAACTCTTCAGCTTCTAGCATGGTGCGTGATATATAGCAGACACTTGAGGACTATATTTTGAATGCATGAAAAGCCCTGTTGCTTCCTACAATATGTAGTCACTCTGGGTCTCAGATATTCTCATATTTGAATGCACAGCTGGCTGCAGGAAGAATGGGAACAACCTCTTGCTATAGGCTGCTGCTTAAGCAAGATTGGGCCCAAGAACCCCTTACTTTCTCAAAGAGGGGCCAGGAAGGTGTTGGGCTTTCTCATACTGTGCTGTTGTCTTGGTACAGGGAGCATGCCAATCCTCAAGATTGTTTTCTTTCTATTCTGAGCCATTTCTGGATTCTACTGACATAAGGCAAGGCCTTAGGGTAAACCAGGAAAGCTGAGGATTAAGCGACACAGTTTTACTTGTGCCATGTGGCAAAAGCTGTGACAATCTTCTACAGAAAGATCCACATGGGTCAGTTCTGATCACAGATAAGGAGTGTGGCAGGCATTTAGATCATCACAGACTCCTCTTTGTTTAAGGATGAGCAATTTACAGATGATTAACTAAATGACATAGTGACAGTTTGTGACAATCACCTCAAACCACAGCTCAATTTGATGATGTTTCAGAACTGTAAACCTACATTAACTGTCCCTCCCCTGTGCTCCTGCAGCACATGTGTCAGACCTTTACCTGGTCATTTATGTTGTGTTGACAGTATCTGTCTCAGGGCCTGCGTCTCAACTAGGTCATCAGTTCATAGAGGGATGGGAGCATCAGATTCATTTTGTATCTCTGGGACACAGTCCGTGTCTGTTTGGCTCCTCTTGAATCAAAACCAACCTCTGGCCTTGTATTAGTTAACCCTAATAACAATTTTACCTTTCCCTCCTAGTAGTAGGATGGGGGCACATTACTGTCCAAAGAAAAATTGGATTCCCCAGCTTTTCCTTCTAACTGCAGCCACAAGACTAAGGTGGTGCCTCTGCAATGTCCATGGAAGTTGTGTGTGCCATTCTGGGGATTTAGCCTGAACTCTGCTATTTGTTTTCTTCATATTGCTGCTGGAAGAAGATGAGGCCAGGAGCAGTCACCATGAACTCCTCCTCAGTGAAAGCTGTGCATCAGGAAAGGCAGAGCTGCACTGCCCACCCTTCTGATGGCCACAGGAAGGAGAAATAAATTCTAGTCCTTTTCAAGCCACTGTGTATACAGTCTCCTTGTTATTTTACAAGCAAAGTAATAATAACATTTGAGTTTCATTCAAGTTGGTAAGAGGCCAACAGGAAATAATTGATATACACACAAAGTAGACTAACTCAAAGAATGCTTGTTTAGCTGAGCATGGTGGCACATGCCTGTAACCCCAGTACTTGGGAGGCTGAGACAGAAGGATCACAAGTTGTGGGCCAGCCTCAGAAATTTAGTAAGGCTCTCAGCAACTTAGCTAGATACTGTTTCAAAATAAAAAATAAAATAGGGCTGGGGGCATAACTTGGAGTTAGAATGCTCCTGGGTTCAATCCTTAGTAATACACACACACACACACACACACACACACACACACACACACAAAGAAGGCTTGTTTATTTGTTTATAGTGGTTATTATAAGGGTTGCTTTCAGAGGAACCAAGGACATAGTTCCATACCCCTTGACTGACAATATCTATGCTATTACCACTCTAAGTCCTGAGAACTGAGTTAAGGGAGCAATTAATCAAACTTAGGGGAGAGGTGGTTTTGAAAAGTTAGAATCCATTTATTCCTCTGATAGAGGACTAATATCTAGAATATATAAAGAACTCAAGAAACGTAACACAAAAAAGCAAATAACCCAATCAATAAATGGGCAATTGAACTAAATAAATACTTTTCAAAGGAAGAAATACAAATAGCCAATAAATATATGAAAAAATGTTCAACATCATTAGCAATTAGGGAAATGCAAATCAAAACTACACTGAAATTCCATCTAACTCCACTTAAAATGGCAATCAAGAATATAAACAATAATAAATACTGGTGAGGATGTGAGGAAATAGGAACTCTTATACACTATTGGTGGGATTACATATTAGTACAATCACTATGGAGATTAGTATGGAGGCTCCTTAGTAGACTAGGAATGGAACCACCATATGACCCGGCTATACTACTCCCAGAATCTTTCCAAAATAATTAAAGTCACAATACTACAGTGATACCTGCATATCCACATTTATAGCAGCATAATTCACAATAGTCAAGTTTTGGAACCAACCTAGGTATTCATCAACAGATTAATGGATAAAGAGATGTGGTATATACCTACACTGGAATTTTACTCAGTCATAAAGGAAAACAAAATTATGTCATTTGCAGGAAAATGGATGGAACTAGAGAATATTATGCTAAGTGAGATCAGCCAGTCTCAGAAATTCAAGGGTCATATGTTTTTCTCTCATCTGTGGAAGCCAGAGAAGAAACAGGAAGCGAAAGTGATTTCAAATAAATGCAGAGAAAGACCAGTAGAATAATGGAAGGAGTTTGAGGGAGGGAGTTGGGGAGGGGAAGAGAATTGATGAAGGAAACAGTTCAAATAATGCTATGTCCATATATATAGGTATCACCACCAATATCACAAACATGCGCGGGGAGTGAGGAGGAGGGTAAAAGGGGTGGGATACAGAGTAAAACACCAAATGCTATGCACATGTATGTTCACATCACTTTGAACCTCACTATGATGTATAACTACAGTGCACCAATAAAATTATTTAAAAAAATCCTTGAATGAAGTAGGATTCTTCCATCAAGGGACATCCCAGTGTAAGACAACTTCACAGAGAAAACCAACATCTGACTTCACTTCTTTCCTTGTGTCTCTTCCCTCCAGGGCTCCCAACTGGAGAAAGGGAATTCAACAGGAAGCTGAACACCCAGGAATGATACTGATTTACCCCACACAGGACAGTTTCCTGGGGTTGAAGTAGCCTAGAGAAAGGTAAAGAATGCTTCCGAAAGGGCACATGGCAGACATGCCACTTCAACAGTAGCCCTGCTAAAGAAATGAGAAAAATATAGGTACAGAAAGATTAGAATCATGTTCTGCTCCTGTGTCCTGATCTAGACATGAATGTGGGTTTTTAAATTAAATTAAATGTGGGGTTTTACATTAATTTCTAGGATGCTGCCTCATTAGGAATTCAGCGAGAGTTATTTCCTCCTGTTACAATGACAGATGCAATAAACAATTAAACAAGCATCCCTTAGACACCAGCTATGTATAAAGCAAAGTGTGAGGCACTGGAGATGCATCTCAAGACTGGCCCTGAGAAGCTGATAGAGTGGGTGGACTTTTCTCCTCATCCTTTCCAGCACTTTCACTCGGGGTCTCCTTAGTGGTTTGTGTCATCTTTTGCAGGTTTTTTGCTGGAAATGAAGCATGATAGTGATAGCTGTGCACATGTTCATTAAACTCATATTTAGTAAATTCTGTTTGTTTTGGGAGGAAAGTCAGGGTCTAGCAATAGTATATTAAAAATAATCAGCAGAGAATCATAATTGTGCATCAGGGGCTTCAGGAGAAACTAAAAACATCTAGGTCATACTATGATGGAGATCATATGAGTCAGAGACCTTGGTGGCAAGCAACAGGACCCACATTTGATATCTTAACAAGAAGAGATTCTTCAGTAGTGCACAGCATTGATGAAGTCTGTAGGGTCAAGTATAAAATACATGGAAGCAATCTAAGTATATTAATCAGATGGAGTATAAACTAAGCTGCTGTAACAGAGATTCCCAAGTGCTGTGGACTCTTATCATCAGACTTCACTTCATTTTCACAGAAGATTCAGGCTAATCCATAGATCTGAGGTCACAAAATCAATCAGGGGTCCAGGTTCCTTCCACCGTGTTACTCTTCCATCCCTTAAGACGTTGTCCTTTTTACCCAAAGTCAAAGCCTCATTGTTACAATGACCTCATTCAACCCTGTAGAAAGAGAGAAAGAAACGATAGTCAGGGCAAGGAAAGGACCCACTGGTGTACCCATCCATTCTGTTCCAACCCATTGCCTGAAACTCATTCATTTGGCTGCACCCAGGACGGGTGGAAATTTAAGTCTGTAGTCATCAGTGGAGTGCCTAGCTTAAACTTGACCATTATGAATAAGAGCAGAATGAAGTGGATACTGTGAGAATGACAGCTATCTTAGGCACATTTAGGGAATCCCAAAGGGTTAGCCAAGCAAGAGTTACAGTGAACATCACCGCAGTAATAATCTGGTCCATGCACCTTCTTGGCCACTACAGGAGACTGACCACTCCCTGTCTTCATAGATCTACATCATCCACTAAAGTTTCAGAATATCAGAAAAGAGTGACTTAATTGACCTTGCCAAGATCAATGAGTGTCCATCCATGGATTCCCTGAGGCAGGATAAAAAGGGGTATGTCCCCTTCGGGTCCCATGGTGAGATGCAGCATTGGCATCTACCCAAAATAGACATGATGAGGAATACCCAAACTGGAAACCAAAGGAAAAGGTATTTGAGAAAGCTGGTATCAGCTATAAAATACATCATTATAGAGAAGCTCTTGCCTTAACAATATTCTGTAAATATTTTCTGTCATCCACTTCTTTCATTCATTCATTTTAGCTCTACATAGTCCAAATTTTCTGAGTAATTGGAGACCCAATGCTAGGAATGTCATTATAAATCCTCAACCAAATTTTTTGCTCTTTATAAAAGGGAGAATTGGGATGATTTGGGTGAGTTAGAAGCACTCTTATTAATGTAATAGCTCCTAACTACTGTCATGGAAGTAATCCTCATGTATAGTGCTACAGTTGTAGAAAAAGCATGACTTTGCAGTTTGACAAGCCTTGGTTTAACCCATGTAATATAGTTTGGTCAAGTAAGCTTATCTCTTTGAATTTTGTTTCCTCATCCTGAAGGTGAAGACAATAATCTTACCACAAAGGATCATTTTAAAAGCTCATTTGAAATGTGAATAACAAGTGCTTAGCATGTGGTAGGCACTCAGCAATTATCAGTTTCATATCCTCCTATTTCCATTTCCTAGATATGCTTCATTTAGTTGCTAAGATAATGTGATGGTTGCTTTAGGGATACAACACATATTTCAGTTAAAAGATACCATTTCTGGCCAGGAAACATATGGCCCACACACATGAATAACTTGAATTGCATAGGCAGTTTTCCTAATGAGTACTTCTTCCTCATCCAAATTATGGCCTATGCCTGTCTGGAATTCTAAACAGTTAATAGGGTGAGAGCTGATTGATTTAAAAAGGTGGGTCAGGGAATGTTGCAATTTTTAGACATCTGATTAGTATCTCAGTATAATTTTCAAAAACTACAAAATCATGATTCTCATACAAATATAGAATGACCACATGCCTAATATTTTACTCAAATCACATTCATCAAAGAGAGAATCAGTCCAATGATAAAGGTAGTTCAAAGCATCCTAGGAATGGTGATATACATAGTCAGTCACAGGAATACTGCAATTAATTTGTTAATAAATGCAAAATTGATTGGAGATTATCTCTTTTGCTTGGAGAGACATCTGTAAATTAACATGTAATTTATTACTGTTGGGACTAAAAAGCAAAATCAAATGAATGTGCATCTGATAATTAAAGAAACTTTCTGTGAGCCTGTTAAATAACATTGCAATATGATACTGAAAGGACATGGAATCATCCCTTTTTACTGTATTTCTACTTTTGGAATTTTTCTTCCTATTAATGGTAAGCCCATTGCTGATTGACTATAGCACATAAATACAGGATTAATGATCAGCCTTATTTGGCTTATTAAAAAATATTGACTGCACACCAGGCACAGTGGTGCATGCTTGTAATTAATCCAAGTACTTGGGAAGCTGAGGCAAGAGGATCACAGGTTCGAGACCAGCACACAGTAACTTAGTGAAAACCTTTTTCAAAGTTAAGTAAAGTAGGGTTGGGGATATAATTCAGAAGTAGAACATCCCTTGGTTCAATCCCCAGTACTACAGAAATAAATTAACTGCACAGATCACTGTTTCCAGTTTTGAAATTAACTGATGCAGTAATAATAAAAATATCACCTTTACCACTCAAATCATTTTTGTAAGGAATGCAACCACAACCTCTTTCTCTTCCCCTTCCTTTCTTGATAATAATTTCACTTTTCATCAAAAACAAAAGGACATATGCGCAACAAGTTTTTTGAACATTAACAGAAATTATTAAATTTCTACAAACTTACTAGTAATGGGTGACTGCCAAAAAGTTAGGTACAGGAAAAAATCTCATTAACCCCATCTGCCCACAGGAATGATTGCAACTGAAGATAAGGGAGAGGAGGATATTTTAAGGTTCACATCCTCTTAAATAAACTACAAATTCAGGTTTTCAGTGACAAACTGTCTAGTAGCTCTAGGGCTGGCCTGAGGCAAAACTGTAAAATCTGTAAAGTGTGTTTTCTATGTTCCCCAACCCTCTTCCTGGATCCTTTCTACTTCCTTCTGCCTGTCCATCCATGCCAATATTTGTTGATTTTCACTTTTCAATCGACTCTCCCATGACACCCTGCTCTGGGATGCCCCTTTTAGCAAATGCTTCAAACATGGGGACCTTCGCATCTGAGGGAAAAAGAAATTGCCATGTCCCCAAATATTCTGATTCATTGTACATGCATGATTGCCTCCAGAAATGATGTCTGCTAAATATAAGACTCTGCTTGGAGCTGATATGTCAATTTGCTCCTCATCTAACATAATAGTATGTGGAGGAATTGTGTGTGTGTGAATGTGTATAATTTACCTGGCATCTGATAGTGAAGGGTTGTCAATAATTTGATTGCAGAGGCAGGCTTCCTGTATTGGACAGGGTTCTCTAGATTAACAGAATACACAGAATGAGTATATTTGAAAAAAGGGATTTATCAGATGGGCTTACAGTTTGAAGCAATGTAGTCCCAGGTTCTGACTGCACGTGGAGAGTCAGAGGAACCAGTAGCTGGTCGAACGGTCTAAGGGCTGGAATCTTAGGATCGGAGCAACCACTAATTCAGTCCCAGTCCAAGACGTGAAGATCAGGAAGCTCTTTCGGAGAAACAATGGTGAAGTTTCAGTTCCAAGAGCTGGAGGCCGAGAAGATCAAGAAGCTCTTCAGAGAAAGGCGAAGCCAGCAGCCGACGATCTCAGGCCAGAACAGATGCGTTTTCCTCGGAAAGAGTCGCACGCATTCTACGCGGCTTCTCCCTCTTTTATCTAAGTCCGCGCCTATCAGAATCCTGCTGCCTACATTCAGGGCAGGGCTTTCTGTTTAATCTGCTGTTACACACCCAAAGTCACATAATCTTGGGTGTGTCATGATCAGGTCAAGTTGACAACCTAGACTGACTATCACACTTCCCAAGATTCCTCTAAAGCCAAACCTGGGAGCAGCGCTGTTTAAGACCCTCTAATTGACTCAGACATTGACTGCTGATTTCAGACTAATGCTGCCCTTCACCTTCACTAATGAACACTTTATTAGACCAGGAGTCTGATATTATGTAATTTTTCTTTCATCTTCTCTGACATTGAAGAGTCCAGATACACAGAAGACTTTTGATTAAGAGACATGGCTTGAAAAGGTAACGAAGGAATGACCTATGTCTTGGTAACTGTGTGAGGGAAAATTCTCACTACATCTCACAACTGAGGTATCTCACATAGCCCCACGCACGTGTGGGTGTCTGGTGCTTGTGGTCTTCCCGTTTTGAGATCCGTCATATGTTTTATGCATTTCAAGTAAAAACAAAATCATGTTAAGGTAAACTTACCACTAGACCTGTGGACATGGTTATTGCAAGTAAAAAAAGTATTTATTGAACATCTACCATATAATGGCACTCCTCACATTGCAGAGCATATAAACATCACAATATACCAGAGGTTCCCAAGCTTCTCAGTTTCACAGTATCCTTAGTATCTCATGTTTTTCTTCATAGCCATCACTTAATGAAAAGAAAAAAATAACAGATCCACTTATTAAGTAATTAGGCACAACCAGGTTATTAAGTATTTATATCAGAATAACTTAGTCATTTGAAAAATAATACATAAAAATTGAAAGGAAACATAATAATTTAAAATCCCATTAGTATTTACTAATGGTATGAATATGCCTATTCAACACAATACAACTTCTCAAACAGTGGGATCAAAGAAGACACTGATGCCTTCACTTTTTGCCCCATTTTACTTGTTACATAAAATTTTTTTTTTAATCAAACAACCACCCTACACAAAAACAAGAACAGCTTCAGAAAACGTGGCATCATGACAAGGACTATAGCCTGATCTAATATTGAAATTACAAATTACTCTAAGCTTGTATCTCTTGCAGTGAGCAACAGCTGTCAAATGTTGCTGTTTCTCTTGAAAACTTAAAATATCTAGCTGTAAATTCATTGTGTTGCCCAGGAATGCAACAGTGCACAGTTTTGGAGCCAGGCCAATACATGTTGCTATTTAAATTCTCAAGGAATGCACAATTTATTAAGTGCTATTAACTTCAGTAAATATCATGAAAATAGTAAATACATTTCTCATGACCAGCATTTAGAAGAGCATGTCTGGCTAAAAACAACGTCAACAAGAACAACAACAAAAATAACAAAGGGGAGGCCGGGCGTGGTGGCGCACGCTTGTAATCCCAATACTTTGGGAGGCGGAGATTGGAGGATCCGGGTTCGCGGCCAGCCTCAGCTTGCGCACACGCGCACGCGCGTTTTCTCTCTCTCTCTCTCTCTCTCTCTCTCCCCGTCTCTCTCTCTCTCTCTCTCCCTGTCTCTCTCTCTCTCTCTCTCTCTCCCTGTCTCCCTCTCTCTCTCTGTCTCTCTCTCCTTAGTGAGGCCCTCCGCAACTTCGTGAGACCCGGTTTCAAAATAAAGTATAAAAAATAGGGCCAGGGGCGTAGCGCGGAGGTAGAACGCCCCTGCATTCAATCCCCAGTACCGCAAAAAAAAAAAAAAAATAACAAAGGGGAGTTTTAAGATGAACTTCGAAGTTTTGGGGAGAATTTTGACAGGTAAAGATGGAGAAATTGCAATGTCAGAGATGCAGATAATTTTGAACATTTTGATGTAGGTTCTGAGCAAAGTGCTAAGGATTAAAAGACAAGTAGCACACAGATACAACTCACTCATCTTTCTAATGAAGGAGGATAAGCAAGCAACCTAATTTGGTGCAGAATGCACGGCATGGCAGATGGAGTTATCAAAACGGAGGCTAGAGTTTGGCTGGAGCTGCATTTAGAATACCTTCAATATGATCATAAGACATTCATACCCAAGAAATAATTTAGATCTCTCTTAGTATCTTTAGGGGCCCAGAGGAAGTACAGGCCGGTGGTAAGGACAGGAACACACTCCCCCCGCACAGCTGCAGATGTGTACTTAGTTACTGGAGGCATGACTAGGTAATATGCAACATGCATGCACCATTTTGCCTGGAACCCTGTATACGGGACTGGTCTGTAGAATAAAGCTGCCATTTGTTCTCCTCAGAATGGCAACGCCACCTACATACCTTTCGCTGGGGATCTCACCACCAAAACCTCCTCTGTAACTGTAGCTGACCCACAATAGGGCCCCTAACACTATCATTATTAACAAACTATGAGAATATATAAACTAACTGTTGCACTACATATGTGACCATAAGAAATATCCAGAGCAGAATGTATTTTCTTAAACATGGCCCAATCAGATTAATGAGAAACATCTCCAAACTGGAAAAGCAAAACACCCTGAACTTGAAGGAAAAAAAATACCTACTTCATTTTTATTCATTTCTCAAATGAATTAAACTTCCAAAACTAGTGTACTCTCTATTTTTTGCCAAACCAGAATAAATTTATGAGTTCTGGAGTAATAAAGCATATTAATAACTTTACTCAGACCTTTTTAAAGTGCTTGTGTTAACTCCAGCACCATTTATAATTTAGCAGCTATTGACTAATACAGGTTTAAACTTAAGTTGAAATTATCATTCTCACACATCTATACTTTTACTAAAACTTATCAGAAACCCACATGACTTAGCAAAATAGACATATTGAGCAAAAACAAAGTAGTCCCCACGGGGTTCCAAAATGGCCAACTAATGGTGACCACCACTCACCTAACCCTCCATAAAGAAGACCCAAAGCAACAGGTTGATATTCAATGGAATAGTATTCATCCATAAAGAATGAAATTCTATCATTTGCAGCAAAATGGATGGACCTAGAGGACATCGTTAAGTGAAATAAGTCAAATACAGGAAGGCAAGTACCACATGTTCTCTCTCATATGTGAAAACTAAAAATAAGTCAAACTGAATAGAAAATGGTGATTTCTAGAGATTAGGAAGAGATAGGGAAAGGGAAGAAAAAGGGAGGTTGGATTTGATTAGCACATTCTGTATGAATGTGTTGAACCCCACTAATACATGTTATTTAAAAATAAAATAATAAAATAGTCTCCAAAGATTGTAATGCTTCATTAAAAACAATCCTCCTTAATCTGCTACTATCTATTCATCAACCAAGTTGGAATCTATAATAAACAGGACAAATACATTAGTCAGGCTATCTTAAATTGAAATGAAGTTCTTGATAAATTAAAGAGTTTTGAGATATTGTCTTGAATAGATATCCATGGAAACCACAAACTGGCCTTAGGGATTCTGTTTCTAAAATGTGGCTAAAGGGCTCGGGATGTAGCTCAGTAGTACAGCACTTGCCTAGCAAGCACAGGGTCTGGGTTTGACCCCCAACCCGTAAAAAAGAAAAAAAACTGACTCAAGCCTCAATTGTAACAAGCACCAGCATAACTAAGATATATATGAATCCTTTCAAAATACAAGGAGATAATCACATCTAATCTCCACAACCATCTATAAAGGTCATACTGATTATATTCCTTTTATTATTCAGAGAAATCTAAGGCTCAGAGAATTTGAGAATTCAAATGATAGCTGAAGATCATAGTCCATAAAAGATTATATTTTCTCATTTAGAGCATCTGAATTGTATTTTATGTGCTTTCTAATAATTGTCTTACTACAAATGTAGATGGCAGACCACCAGATATGATTTAATAAGCTCTATCATGTTTTGTAGTCAATAAGTACACCTCTCCCCTGTCAGGAGCCCAAAGGGCCGCCATATTGACCATTTTCTTGGATTCAATTATTAGATTCCTTTCAAAATGAAAATGTTAACTTGGTTGGAGATAATATATGTGAACACCTTTAATACACTTCCTGACATATAGAAAGCATCCAATAAATGCTTGTTATTATTTTTTAATGAATGCATTAACATTCAATCTATTACTAAGGAGTCATTTGTCAAATTAACTGTCACTTAGCAGAGTAGAATAGAAGAGAAGAGGACAAAGAGAGAGAAATGTAATTGAGAATGGGAAAGGAAAAGAGGTCTGTTACAAACTGCACACTGACAGAGACACTGGCTGATGGGCCACTGTGATGTTTTTAACAATCGAGTTATTAAAGAAGAGAAGAATATCACGGCCATGTTTTACCTTATGCAGATTTTTTTTCTTTAGGGAAACCAAAAGGATAATTTCTATGCTTCCATGTGTTCCTCCTCTTTTTAGCATTCTAGTGCTGGAAATCTACTCTCAGCTGCTGGCTAGTTGTTTGAGCAAATGGCAATTTCAGGTGCACCTTTAAAATTAAAGGAAAATAAAGGAATCATGCTACAAAGATACCAAATTCCAGCTCTCCATTGAATTGCTTATCATCGTTTAAGGATTAAAAAGCTGGATGTGAAGTTGTATAGGAGTTTATCTTTGTCTTTCTTTTCATTCAATGCATCCACACAAACTTCCATTAACTCTCCTTCATCAACCTTTTCAGAGGAAGTTCATAATCTATCTTCAGCTGTAATCTCTTCCAGAGTTTACCATTCTTCACCCCCACTAGCAGGACCATCTGCACTCTCTCTCTTTTCCCGAGGAAGGGCCCTTTTGTGCCAAGTCCTTCTCCCCCCTTCTCCCACACCTCTCTCCATGGAAAGAACATGCAGATATAACTCTAAGTTGGCAGGCAACTTCGAGACACCAGAGTCTATAATAACTCCTGAGAATATGTTCCAAATAGGGTTGATTTCAAATCATATAGCGCCAGAATAACTCACTGATGAGATACATAAGCCAGAGCCACAAGTTGTGCCATATCGCTCTCCTGCAGACCCAATCCCATAAAGACAAACTTTATAATAATGAATGGCACAATCATTCCAGGGAATATTACTGCATTATTCTATCAAGTTCAAGTTAACACATTCTTTTCCAAAGGGCATAGCTCACTAACTTTAGGGATTTTACACTCATTGTGTGTGTGTCCTGCAACAACTGAAAAAATTATGTTCTGTTCAACATTGCCATATTCTCTCCTCTTCCTCCTTAGATACATCCTTCCCCTGAGTGATTTTAAGTACTTGGTTTTTCGTTCTTATAATGTCTTTGTATATGAGTGAGTTCTTATGAAACTTTAATTTGATGACTTTCTACAGAAACGGAACCTCTCACCTAAAAATTCCATTCCTCTCAACTATCACTCAGAGTTATTGGAGTATAAAAAAAGAGAAAAATTTTCAAGTTGGGAACCTCATTCAGAGACTCTTAATTTGGGCTGCACATTAGAATCATCTGAGAAGCTTTAAATGCAAATTCTTGGGTTTCTTTCTGAGAACTTGTATTTAACTAGACTGAGGTGTGGATTTTTCAAGCTCCTTCAATGACTGTAATTTGTATACAAGGATGAGATTCACCACCTGAGAGGAAATGATCTTTGCTATATGTCTTTCTTCCTCTAGTACAAACCAGGCTACTATGGGTATAGTACATGTTCTGAAAATGTAGGGAACTTAGGATGTGTACCTACAGCACATACTAAGCTATGTGTACTTAGTATCTGTGCTAAGTATGTTGCAGTGCCTCATTTCATCTCAAGATGATCCTATAAAGATGGTATTAACTTGCTGTTTTTCAAATAGTGAAACTAATAGGTTCCTGTCAAGATGACGAATTAGAACTATCAACTGATTCACCCTCAAAAGACACTGCTGAAGAAGCTAAGCAAGAGGGGAGCATGAATCTAAAGAATGAACAGCAAAACTTCCCACAATTCTTGGGGAGACTGAAAACTCTTGAATTCTGGAGGATGCCTACAAAGATAAGTAGGGCTACTCTGTGGTCTGGAGCAGAGGTGGGACAGAGACCAAGGGGGGGGATATTAAAAAAATACTCAATTCTGCTTTTTCCTCTTCACCTAACCTGCACCCCTACACAGATTCAGGAGGAACAATCACTGGCTGTGTCATCGCCTCAAAAAACTGACAGTTGGCACAGGCCACGGAGGAACAGAGAGGAGGACAAACACCCATTGGGATGACACACTGATGAAAGAGATCACAGTGGTGAGTTGCCTAGATCTTGTGTGTCTCCACATCAAAGCTTCAGACATTACAGGAAGGGATCCTATACCTGTCAAGCCTAAATCTTCTTGAGAGTTCAGATGAATTCCTGACTCGTGGAGACACCAGTAGACATGATAACTAAAACTCAGACCATGTTCTCTCCTTAAACTGAGGATTCTTCAATTCAGAGCATGTCCTTCAGTTATGAATATGGAAAACCATGGTGGTATCAGCAGGACCTATGACTTTGCCACCAATTTAACCACAGACATTTTCTTGTCACATTGTAGTTATTGAAGATATCTTAAAATAGCCTTCCTACTCCTCATTACCTCTTCAAAATTATAGGAATTAATTATTAGATATACCACTACATTTTATTTAATGCATTAAGAAAAATATATCAATAATTATAACACCATAGGTTTTAATATTTCTAACAAATCTTAATATGAGTTCTCCTTAGTAATTGCATCAATTTTATCTTATGCAGTTATAAAAGACATCTTAAGAAAGAATCCATAGGCTTTCCCTAGTTTCCAAAGGTATCTATGACTCAAGAAATATGAGGAAACCCTGCTTTAATCTCAACAGAAGGGATATAGAAGAGCTTTTGAGTTTGCTATAATACACATTTCCTGACTATGGTAGAATAGTAAATTGACACTTAGACTCCATTTATCCTTCTTCCTAATTTGCCTTTCTATACTAAGAGGCTGAAATGCTATGAACCTACATTATCCAGACTTCCTTCAAAACACTTGCTAGACCAGAGAATACATGTATATGCATGTATGTGTTTATCTCTATACCCCATATAATCAAATTTCACTCTCCTGATGATGCAATGTGCCCTCACACACACGCACAAACATACTCTACTTTTCTGAGTGTGTGAACCCACCGATCCTCCCACCAATAGCACATGAAGGTTCTATGTCTCTGACACTTAGAAATATTCATTGTAGAAGGAATATCATGATATAGATTCTTCCGAAATATGAAATAAGATGTAGATTCTGCACACATAACAAAATAGGTCTTTTAAAACATAATATTAGATGGAGGCAATAAAAATGAGATCTACTGTATTATACAATTTACGTAAATTCCAACTGTATGCGAACAAACAATAATAAATGTTTTACAAGAACATATATAAGTAAAATGATACATATCAAACACATCTTAAAAGCTTGAACCATGGGATTAAATAATGGGAATAAACTGAAATTAATAAATATAATAAGAAGAGCCTTCCATGCGCTGATGGCAATAATGTCCAATGAACTGAGGAGATAATTGAGCCATCTACACCTGAGAATCTACTCCATAAAAAGGAAAAGCATAACTCAAAGAAATAAGTTTCAAAGACAGATATTCCTTCTTACATTACGGCCAGTAAGAGGGCAAGGAAACATATGTGGTACTAGGTGTGTTTGTTTCTATCCACAGTTTGGCCTTAGAACTACTGCATATATATATATATATATATATATATATATATATATATATATATATGTGTGTATTCCTTTTTTCTAAGAGAGAATACCAAGGCTCATAGACATCACATAAATCACCCAGTCAGGAATCCAAGCCAAGTTTTTCCAACTTCAAAGCTCATGGTTTCTGATGTACAATATGATGTCCATGAATTCTCCCACTGATACATTCACTGGTTAGTTTCATTAGCATTTTATATAAGGTATAACTTTCCAGGTAGCTACACTGTTAATTAAGTCTCTGCAGACCTATAGAGTTAATGCCAGACAAAAGGTCACTGTTCCTTGTCTCCAACCAATGGCAAGAGCTTACTGCATTCCATTTTGGAAGTGAGCTGCCAACCATGGCTAGAGAAACCATTCTTTTAACTGTTCCAGTCTATCTGTGCATTTTGTATGGCCGTTAACATTAAGGAAGAGTCAACTGAATTTAGGGGTTGTCCAAGAGGATTTTGGAACATTGATAAAGAACCACTCGTTCCATTTAATGTGGAATAAAAACCCACTTTTTATTACACAAAGAAGTAAAAGATCAGAAGGAATTCAGGGATCTCAGCTGTGTTGTGGAGAAAAAAATAAAGGAATAGGGGGATGAAAGAGAAGCAAAAAAAAAATTAATAAATTTTTAAACTAAAAATCCTCATCTGGAAAATTTAACTACAGACACCGGATGGCAGAAATTTCAAAAATAATGAGCCTCTTTCTGAACTAATTGGTCTGCAGAACGTGACAGTCTGAGAGAGCTCAAGCAACTCATTTGTTTTCAGAGCACACTCGTCGCTATTCATGGGGGCGTTGGGAGGCTTCCAGGAAGGGAGCGAAAGTCACCTGGGAAAAGTTAATGCCATCTTTTCTCTGATTAATATGAAAGATGGAGACAATTTCCAAATCTTGAAGGAATAAAAACAGTTTCTATCATGCCAGCAACAGCTGCCTTCATGGGATGTTTAAAGAAGACAGATCCAGAAAGATTTGATTCTGCTGTCACTTTGCAAAGGATCTTCAAGGCAATCAATTTTACTAAACTTGGTAAAGAAACCAGAATAGTGTGATTTTTCGAAGTTTTGCCCTGCATTCTACTTCCTGTTGCCTCTGACTACCACTTCCTTTTCCAACAAGATCCCCAGAGCTTTTCTTTAAATGTAGAACAGGTTGAATCTTTCTAGTTCTAAAAGGAAGAGGAATGTTTGTGTTCCCAAGGTGATATATCTTTCCTTCTTGAAAGAAGAGGTTCTTCAAATTAACAGACAAAAAGAGCAAATGATCAAACTCAAGGCATTTCAGGGTCACACCCAGCCTCCTCCCTCAATGATATGATCACCAATAATAAATACCACCTCAGTGAAACTCGCAAGTGAATAGGAACTAAAGGTCTTGAAATAATTAGATGCTAATGATAAATAAGCATTAATCATAAATAGATGTTAATAAATAATAAATTCTTAGTGATCAGTTATTACGCCCAAGACACTGCACTAGATTTGTGGAATACCAAGAGCAATAATCACATACCTATCTCTTGTCCTAACGCAGACCACTGTCTAGGAAATAGAATTAATTCTTACTGGAAAATTTAATGAGTGTCTATTTCATACTAGACAAGATGATAATTACTCAAGAGTATCTCTATTAATTCTCATAACAGTTCTTTCAAATAGATGCTTATCAACTTTACAAGTTATAAAAAGAAAAAAAATATGACTCGGGAAAAAAGAAGACAACTTTCTAAAATTGCAAGAGGGCAGGCAACAGATCTGAATTCCCACAAGGTCTACGGATTCCAGGGCCCATTTTTGTTTCAAGTGCAACCACTTGTTTCCATATATAAGGCCCCTCTATGTATCTATCACCTATATTTTGGTCTGCTTAATTTAAGTCAGCAATAATTTATCCTATAGGATTTTCCTTTATTTTTACCTCATTTATATATTTCTAACAATATCTTAAAATTAATATCTGAAGCCCCAAAGATTTTTTTGTAGTTGCACTTTATCTCTTAGACTGCTCATAGTCCACATGCAATCTAGTGTAGCATCTGTGCATCCGTCATGAAGTAGAGATTCTTTGCCTTCATCCTAGTGATTGAAACAAGTCCAACCAATTGCAGTTCTGTGTCCTTAGATATTATTTAATTTCCTAAGGAAAAATGATAACCTACTAAATGAAGATATTTTTAAGTGTTTAATTTTACCTATTAGCTATAAACTGACATGTTTGTTCATGTTTTTGTTTTGGCACTGGAGATTGAACCTAAGGACATTCCACATCCAAACTACACCCCCAGACCTTTTTTGTATTTTTTTATTTTGAAACAGGGTATTGCTAATTTGCTGAGCCTGGCTTCAAACCTATGATCTTCCTGTCTCAGCCTCCCCAAGTACTAGAATTATAGTACTAGAACCACACTCAAATGTTAATATTTATTTGTTTGTTTTTAATATATTGACTTATTTCTTGCAGAAAACCCAAACATAAGTTGAACTTTGGTTTGCATGATGTCATCTAATTCACCTAAGTCACTCCAGTGAGTAAGGAAAGAATGCTGGTCCTTTTTCATCTAGCATGGGCAACATGAACTTGAAAAAAGGTAAGGTGCCAGAGATTCAAATAAACATACTTTCTCTTATCTGTCCTACAAATGCAAAAGTTCTCTCCAGGTTTTGAACTTAATCCAGCAGTAGTCAGGACCACCTACTGTTTTTTCTCTTTGTTGACCTAGGAGAGATGATTCATGCATTGATCAAGAAGGTAACACAATCATCCATCAAGGTAAGAACCTTTGGCTGCACCAAACATCAGCAAACCCAGCCAGCATGCTCCCTACATTAACGTAGTCTAGCACATTAATTTCAAACCTGCACCCTGTAGATATATTTGGAGCAGTCTTGGGCTACTGTTCTACAGACAAATAAATCACTTTAATAGGTACTGTGCAACATCTAATATTATCCACATATATAATCCACAAAAATAATCATTTTAGAGCTAATGTTTCAAGCACTCTCTACCTTAGGGGGGAAGACACACACATACACACAAAAAAAAATTAATGCTAGCAATAGGATTAATAAGTAAATCAAATAGTTGGGATCATCACTCATTTAGCATAAAAACAGAATCATAGACTATCAGTTAGCAAAGACTTTAGAGGTTGTTTCTTTGCTGCTTACTCAATTCAGGATTCTCTTTTGAAATATTAAAATACAAAGGTCACCTGGTCTTTGGTTTATATCTCAATGATAGCAATAAACCTGAGTTAGGGACCATTTTACTTTTGAATATGCCTAATTGTTAGAATTTTCTTCTACATAATAAATCAAAACCCATCCCTTATATTGTCTGTCCATTGGCTTTAATTAACTCATTAAGTTTATAGAGGAAAATTGAATTCTTCTCTCACATGACGGCATGACCAAAGTGACCACGATCATTACTTAGGCAATTTATTTGATTATTTTCAAGGACGTTTTCAAAGTCACTGTTCCCAACACTCCAATAGCTTTTCTCTGAAATCTACCATTTGTAACAGACTCCCTGTTTCCACAAAATGTAGCTTCACTTTTTTCTCATTGTGACCCTGCTTATGTAAGTTTAGATTTAGATTTGTTGAGACATTAATCTTCCAGAGTTGGATGAATTCAGGGAGGTCTGGTGAAGAAACTCACATGTCACAAAACATTTTAGACTTACAAAAGATTTATACAAGTGGTATGAAGAATCCACTATATTTTTTACCCAGATTCACAAGATATTGACATCCCATATAACCAGACCATTATTTTTAAAATCAGGAAATTAACATTGATATGATACATTGGTAACATACTATTTATTATATAATCTACAGATTTTTCTTCACTCAAATTTTATCTATTATCCTATGGTCTGTTCCTGATTCAAGATCCAACCCAGGATAATCCAGTAAGCCATCTCAAGGTTCACTAAAGGTCCATGTGGAGTAGAAGCAATTCTATGCAGAATTTTCCCTTTTACCCAAAAACGAAAAGAGCTCTTCAGAAGTTTCATTTAAATAAAACATCACTCTGCTAATAGGAATGAGAAATGAGTTCACAGCATTTGGCAAAGCCAAGGTGGTAACCATGATAAGCAGCTTTTACAGAAGAAGAAATCAAAGGCTATTTGGTGGAGTAAAGTCAATGCCCCCCCCCCACTGCTCCTGGACCAGATTCACAGAGGGGTTGTGATGTTATCATCGCTGTGCAGAGGAGCAAGGGAATTTCAAAGAAACCCAAGGCAGTAATTAAAGCAATTAAAACTTTCCTCTTCTATCATAACTACAGGGAAAAGAGCAGCCTTCACTCAATATGGGTCCCTCCTTCAACAACTCTCTCACCAAGACCCTCCTTCAGTGACTCTCCATCAAGTCTCAGTACTCCCATCACTGGAAAAGTCAGATGACACAGGTATTTAACCTAATGCATGTGCTCAGAAGTAAAATGTAGACTGCTGGTCTGTGCACAGTTTCCCACAAACTGGTATACTAGCACATCTTCAAAAACATTTCTAGGGGAGAATTTCACATAAACATCCATGAATTCACACACATGGACACAGGACCTCACTGTTTTTAGGCACAGATGCTGTCTCCTCTCACTTCCTCAAGGTCATTGCTCCAGCAATTGTCCCCTCTCTTTCCTATATCAATAATCTTTCCCCGCCCTACAGGATTATTCTCATTAGTGTACCAACCAGCTGTCATTTTCCCATCTCAAAAATAATAACCTCCCCTGTCTCTAAAATTTCCTTTATGTTATCCTCAATTTATTTTCTTGTCCTTTTCTGCAACAAAATGCTCAAATAAATAATCTATATTTGCTTCCTTCAATTTTCCTACTCTTGTCCTTTCTTAAACACATTCCAAATGGGCCATTAACCATCAAGTTACCAATGACCTTCATGTTTTTGTATCCAGTGGTGGGTTTTAAGCTGCACATCAGTAACTAGAAGAATTACTGGCACATAGCCAGGTACTCAAGAATTATTGGTTAAATACATGGGTACATGAATGAGGCTAATATATAATCAAGAAGACCTTTTGAATTCATACAACTCAAAGTAGATGTATGAAGAGTAAAAAGGTAAGATATTTGCAAAAAGTACTTTCAAAAATACTTAAAGCATTAATTAAAATTTTTACCAACAAATCAACCTTTAAGCCTGTTGGCATGTAATCTGGGCCATATACTAGTCAATGTGGTAAAAAGAAAATACCTTTCCCTTTTTAAAAAGTACATTTAAACAAGATGAAAATAAAATGCTGTTTTATACATTTAAATTTTTACAAATTCATTCACCCTTGGTGTTTTTAGATCCAGGTAAGAGAATATTCAAGAATCCTTGTCTCACAGAAGAATGAATGGAGAAAGAGGGGAGAAGTGAAGGGTGAACAGTAGCATTCAAACTTCATTAACCACAAAAACAATTAGCAACAATAATACAGCCAACCTAGAGTGAGCATTTCAGATACTACTTTTCCCACTTTGTATTTGTTATTTTATTCTATCCTATCTCCAACTGCCGTAACCTAAATGCGGCTCCCAAACTCTATGTCGATACTTAATCGCCAATGTGGCAGTATTAAGATAGTATCAGCTGGGCATGGTGGCACACACCTTTAATTCCAGTATTTGGGGGGCTGAGGCAGTAGGATCGCAGGTTCAAAGCCAGCCTCAGCAGATTAGCAAGGCCCTCAGCAATGTAGTGAGACTTTGCTTCAAAATAAAAATAAAATAGGGCTGGGAGATAGCTCAGAGGTAGAATGCCCATGAATTTAATTCACAGTGCCAAAAAAAAAAAAAAAGAAGTGGGATCTTTGTGAAGTGGTTGTGTCACAAGGGCTCAGTTTCTAAGGATTAACAATCTGACAAAAGGACTGAAGGGAACTAGTTAGGCCCCCTTTTTGTCTTTCTGTTCCTTCAGTCATTGAAGAACTTAATGTTTGTCTTCTCCTAAGGACCCAGCATTCAAGGTGGCATCTTGGAAGCAGAGCCTGATATCCCTCATCAGACACTGAATCTACCCACACCTTGATCATGGAATTTCTAGCCCCCATAACTGCGATAAATAAATTTCTGTTTATAAAATACCCAATCTCAGGTACTTTGTTACAACAGCATAAACAGACTAAGACATCAACCCTTTGTGACACTTACAATTATTGATATGATACTCATTGACAATGATATTTACAATCCTAGAAGTTAAAGTAACTTGTCCATGATCATGAAGGTTTTCTGTACCTAGAACAGATGGAATCAGAATGTATTCCCAAAGATTCTGTGGATAGTCAGGTGAGAGAACTAATATTGAGTGCAAAGTCCAATGAAGTTATAGAGTATTTCATACAACTCTCCCGAAGTCAGATCTCAGGAAACTCCTTTCAACATTTTTCTCTGTAATGAGTCATCTGATTTAGTTAGCAGCAGTATATGCGAGTGGCAACTGAAACAAGACATGATTAATATTATTTATGGTGCTCATTCATTTCAGGACCTTGTCTTCAAAAATGACAGGCTATGTCACATCACGTTTATAAAAGACTCCTCTAGTAATACAACTAAAAACAATTTAAAACACCCAGCTAATGCCTTCAACCTCCACAAATTAAATTAATTAGTAATTAATAAGATGACAGCAATCCACTAAGCTATAATATTTTAAACTAGCAAAGCAGGGTAATAATAAAGTAATCAATTGTATCTCTTATAACAAAGAGATCTTAGCACATAGCTTATTTATATACAGGAAACATGGTCAGCAACCTGTAGAGAGTGAATTTAAGGAATGAATTAATCAAAAGGGTTCTGGGGATAGATATTTTCTTGTTTCAAAATGAAAGAACTATGTCTTAGACTAATATTGACATCTCTATTCTTTAAAAATAAATAATGAATAACTTGCTGATAATCACCATGTATATTACAGAACAGGACTATAGAAAGTATATAGTATAGCAGTTAGTAGATGGAATATGTAGTGCTGTGAAGGTATAATTTTCAAATAGCCAATATTCTGAAAATTGAATATATATATAAAATCATTTCTGCAACAGTTGCATTTAAGAGTACAGTGATGATCAGAAGAGTCCATGAAGGAAGAAATTTTAGAAGTGAAGATTACAATGTGTTTTAAGCACAGAAACAATTGGGCCAGATTTGGGGGAAATGGACCAGTCAGTTCAATGAATAGTCATATAACACCTTGGGATTCTAAAAATTTTGTTCTAGGAGAATCCAAAATTAGATATTACTACAAAGATGATATTTTTATCTTAGTAAAAAATTGCTTAGGATTTCAGACTAAGTGTCCACAAATATGTCTCATTGGCCATGATCTGATGCTGTGTTAGTGCCGGGAACCTGAAAATCAGAACCACAATTCCCTCTTTTGCTAAATGATGTGCTCGTTCCCACATATATGCATACTTATTGAAGCTGTGGCCTTTCAATCACACATTCTAAGTGTAGGTGAGAGCTCAGATAAGGCTCAAAATCATTTTCTTCCATTTTTTCTATTATAATTTGCTGCCATTCATAATTTGAATGAATTTCTTTCATTCGATGAGTGAATTGGCATGTGGGTTGTAATCTACTAAATACATATCTGATGTGTTAATAAAGTGGTATGTTTGCAACTCAATTTATTGCAACGTTGTTGGAAATGGTGTCCAACAAAACTTCCTCTTCCCTCCCAGCCCCATATCCAAAACAAAAAATAACAGAAGCCTTTACTTTGGGTTACAGGTGAAAAATATTTTTTCTCTTCTTTATATAAGAACTTTATAAGGGTAAAGTCTGCATTCTGCATGCCATAAATTTCACCCAATATAAGTAGTTCTCTGATTTTTAATAAGTTTACACAGTTGTGCAGCCATCAATAAAATACAGCTTTAAATATTTCCATGAATAGCTGGGCGTGGTGGTGCATGCTCGTAATCCCAGTACTTGGGAGGCGGAGACAGGAGGATCCAGGTTCACGGCCAGCCTCAGCTATTTAGTGAGGCCCTCCCAACTTAGTGAGACCCTGTTTCAAACTAAAGAATAAAAAATAGGGTTGGGGGTGGAGCTCGGAGGTAGAATGCCCCTGGGTTCAATCCCCAGTACTGCAAAATAAATAAATAAATAAATAAATAAATAAATAAACAAATATTTCCATAATTAACAAGAAACAGAAACATGAATTTATAATGCCCAAACACTGTGTTACATAATCTTGATATGATACAAATCCCAAACCTGTGGGAAGAAAATTATTATCTGCTGTGGATTGAATGTGTCCTACACCCCCCTCCCAAAATTCATATGTTGATGGTATTTGAAGATGAGGCCTTTGAAACAGAATTAGGTTTAGACGTGATAATGAAGATCAGGCCCTGTGATGGAATTAGTCCTCTTATAAGAAGAGGAAGAAGCCGGGCGTGGTGGCGCACGTTTGTAATCCCAGTACTTTGGGAGGTGGAGACTGGAGGATCCGGGTTCGCAGCCAGCCTCAGCTCTCTCTCTCTCTCTCTCTCTCTCTCTCTCTACTTAGTGAGGCCCTCAGCAACTTCGTGAGACCCGGTTTCAAAATAAAGTATAAAAAATAGGGCCGGGGGTGTAGCGCGGAGGTAGAACGCCCCTGGGTTCAATCCCCGGTACCGCAAAAAAAAAAAAAAAAGAAGAAGAGGAAGAAAACAGAGATCTCTCAGTATGTGCACAAAGAAGTCATATGAGGTGACAGCAAGATGGAGCAGTCACCTTCTGGCCGGAAGAAGAAGGCTCAGAATTAAACTGACCTTGCCAGCATCTTCATGTTGGATGCCCATTCTACAGAATTGGAAGAAATTATTTTCTGTTGTTTAAACTACCCAGGCTATGATATTTGTGATGTCAGCTCAAGCAAAGATATTATCTAACAAAATAGTCTCAATCCACTTTAAACAGGGAGTAAACACAGTCCCCAGGAATCTTCCTTTCTATTTTATCTGTTTTTCTGTAACTATCATTTGTAATAAAAATTATACAAGACCCCATAATTTCTTAGCAAGTCCTAACAATGCAGCTTTTAGGTTCAGTAGAATTTGTCTTCTAAAAAAGTTTAGCTACAGATTACAAAAAGAAAGCAACTCAATAGTTAACTAATAAAACAAAGGGAGCTTAGCTTTAAAACAAATAGCTTTATCACAGAGTGCAAAGCTTCTTTCAAAAATAAAATGAATTCTAAGTTAAAAAAAATGTATTTCAAGGAGTAGGAGCCTTTTCCGTAAAAAGGAAAGAGAAAGAAAAAGAAGCTTCCAATTAACAGGAAAAAAAATAAAAAAAATGTGAAACTGGAAAAAGAAAACAAACTCAGCATTTAGCCTTCTGGGAAAAGAAATTGCAAACAAACAAGAAAGTTTGGAAAGAAGATGCATTTGGCCCTGGCCTTTTAAATAATGCCTTGGTATTTCACTGCATTTAGTTCTCACTGTAAAAACTTATCTAACCCAAGTTAATTACATTTCCAATGATAGTTGTGAGCGCAATTGCCAAGATTTACTACATAAATGACATATAAATTTAGTCGCAGAATAATTAAGTCAGAATTTGAGTCCATACATTAAGCAATGAGAGCATAATTACATTCTTATGGATGCTTAAAACTTCACTAGCAATTCTTTAAAAATGGGTTCAACGGAGATTCAGACGGCATTCAAGTTCATTTATGATTTCTTTTTTTCCCCTTCCAATTCTACTATTTAAAAAAAAAAGCATACACTGTAATTTGGGCAGTGCTTTATAGGCCATAGCATATTTTATATACATATTGGAACATCTTTGCCCATTTCATGCTAATAGGAGTCCCAAGAGGTGGCTTTGGAGATAGGGGTAGGAGCAAGAAGTTCTGGCCTCCCAGTGAACTCCATCGATGACTCCTCCTTGGCCTTTCCCAAAAAGACTTTCTATTAAAAAAAAAAAAAAGTATTTTCAGTTAGCTTGTTTCACAGCTTGAATACAAGTCTCTTGTATTTCTAGCCAGATTATCTTCCTTAAATTCTTCCCACATAAATATATTCATTAAAAAGCCACATCTATAGTTCAGATCCCAATGAACTATATGATCTTCTGTTTTCTCACTGATCTATAAATAGACTTTACTCACTGTATTTAAAAAAATTACATTGTTTTTTGCTTTGGAACAAGGTTTCACTAAGTTACTACTACATGCTGGTCTTGAACCTGCAATCCTCCTAGATCAGCCTTCCAAGAGAACCGGGATTCCAAGAGTAACACTGCACCTGGCTAAAACTTTACATTTCTTACTACTATTATCATTGTTATGTTCCAGACAGCAAGATCCACTTTATAGTCATCTGTAAACATCTCTGGGGTTTCATCTTTTACAGCATCCTATCCCATATGACAAGGCATGAAACACAAGTTTCTTACCCAGGGTAGGAAATTCAAGAGCTCACATTGCCTGCTATTGGTTGGTAAACAATTTTCCTTTCACCCTAAAACGTAAAAAGTCTGCAGCTATCTAATTAGTGCTTAACAAGATTGATTAAGCAATGCAGTGTCAATTAACACATTTAATGTGGAAGAAGATATCTAGCACTTAATTGATACCCTGTTATTCTTAAAAGTTATATGATGAATAGGAATACAGCTAGCTCATAATTTACTTACCCATTCTTCTCACTTGACTACCTAACAGTTAAGTTTTCTATATATCCCCACTGTGAAGTCTCATTTACTATTTCTCCTAGCAACCAACTTATATTTAATTATGTACAAGATCAGCCTTACAAAGGGGGAAATATTTATGGTTGATATTGGAATTGCAGGTAGAAAGAAAAAAACAAACTAAGATTGAATTTGTGTCCTGCTGCAGGTAGAACTAAGTGAGTAGTTGGGATCAAAATTACCACAGCTTTGCTACTGAGAATTGAGAGAATTCTTTTACCTAAAGGATTCTTGTTATCTTAGAGTGCACCTTGATTTAGCAGTATGGATATCACCAGGGATCTCATTAGAAATGCAAATTCTCAGACCCCACCTCATAGGCATGACATGCCCCAGATGATTCAGTTGCATCAAATTTTGAGAAATATTCAAATTTTCATGTCATTTTATAGTCTTACCTGGGGTCTTCCATTATTAGCAGGAGAGAAAAAAATTTTAAAAAAAGAACAAAATGCTTGGCAATCATTTTTCCATCAGTACACAACCTACTTTGTTCCTAAGTTCTAAATCCCCAAGAACAATATTATTTCCCCACAATTTAGTCATCACGATGTGATTATTCTTTGTTTTGACACTCTCGTTGCATAATTGAAATAACAGACATTAAGGATATGACTAACCCTGGAACTAAAAATCAATGTTTGTTCTTCTTCTATTTTAAAACCTTTGCAAAGGGTCTGGATGACTCATTGCAAATTAACTCGATAAGCACTGTGGGCCACTTACTTCGGGGCTGACATTGCTCTAGGAGCTGAAGATCCCACCTGGCAGAATTTAATCTATTATGGTGAGCAGCCTCTTCAACAAAGTATCAGAGGCTGCAGGATTAATTTGCCTGCAAAGGAGCAAAAAGGGCTTCATAGAAGTGAAATCTAAGCTGGAATTCTAGCAACAAATAAGAGTTTGAACATATACAGAAAAATTTCAGGTGGAAAAGACAGCAAGAAAATATGCACAGAATTGTGAAATTGCTAGAGATGTGTACAGACTTCAAATGTTATTGGGGTAGATGAAAATTTTAGCTAGAAAGTTAGGCAAACATGCACATGTCATGAACACGCACAGTCATGCCGACTAAGAATGGTAGATATCTTCCAGACTTTCCTCTGATAATTTTCCAATGTGGAAAATTGCAGCACAATATTAAATTCTAGACTCCTTAGAAACATTCAGTCTTTTATTCTTCATTCCCAAGAACATCCATGAAATCTTAGCATTATTTGAGACTTTGAAATACTAGCTTCTCACTTTTTCACCACCGAGAGCTCCTTATTATTATAATGTTCTACACAAATTTATCAGAGTCAATCACTATGCTGAGCATGAAAAGGAGGGAAGGGGGAGGGAATAGGGTGGTATTTGAGGGAGGGCTAAACAAGCAATGTGTGCATGCATGCTTCTGATACCCTGACACTTATCAAAATGTATAACTACAATGCACCAATAAATGAATATATTTAAAAAAATTTTTTTGAATGCATGAAAGCATAGTCTTTATGACCAAGTGTTGTATATTTTGCACTTTTTGTCAAAAATTCTGGAGATACATAAAATAATGACTGCTCTTGCAGACCTCTATGCTGAGAAATATTGTTGCTATCTAGTGAAACCCTCATTAGGGTGTAGAATACTCTCCCTAACTCCCTGAGCAGTGTGGGGAGGAAAAAAATAATTTTGCTACTTATTTTAGGTTCATTGGCTAAGGTCCTGAAAATTAGATTGACAAAAGACAGATTAGCAAGAGAAAAACAAGCTTATTAACAAGTGTGGTGTGCTTACATACATTTAAAGATGAGTAATTCAGAGGGGTGGTTAGAACTGGCGGGGGGGGCTGTGTAGCATCTTAACAAAAGAATAATAAGTTTTCTGGAGAAGTGTCAAGACAAAGGAAGAGGATTTTGAGTTTCTAGAGCAGCAAATTTGGGGAAGGTAAATATATGGGGGGACAATGGAAGATAGGGCTAGTTGGTCAAGTTTGTTGTGTAAATTCCTCTCATGACATCTCTGGTCTGATGAGGGTCTAGAATTGTCTGTGCTAATTAATTTATGTTATCCCCAGTAGAGACAAAAGAAGGGGACCCCTTGGCAAATTTATGACCTGCCTTTACGGAAATGACAGAGCATATTTCTTACATGTGCTCATTACCAATAGCTTTTGGCTCAAAAGAATCCTCTTAGACCTCTCACAATCCTCTTACAGGAGAAGATAGGGGCAGAGACAAAAGTAGAAGAGTGTTGGGTCTGGAAGAGAAGAAACAAAGTTGTATTAGGGATTGTCTGGGATATAAACCAGTGTGTCCCAGGTGCCAGGCAGCACAATGCTGAGAGAAGACTTGGGCCACCTGCTTTGTCATCTTCAGAGGTACTGCTTGGAGTTTGAGAAGGAGAAATTTAAGAGAACTAAAGGGAAGTACTTTTTTTACATATCAAAAGTGATTTGCTGCTGTTTTTGGGTTAAGAGGCTAGACCAACAAAGAAGATGAATAGGCTCAATGTTAAAATAAAGTACACTCATAGGACTGATATATTTGAATCATGCCTCATAATCAAAAATTTTTCATGGTCTTATCTTACTTATTCCAAGTTTCCCAAGGTGAAATATCTTCTTTTATTACCCACATTTAACATTGGTTGTACAACTACTATTTTCTATGCCACACACTGCAAAGCATTCCTTCACACACACAGGCGGTGTTGCACACCTGTAATCCCAGTACTTGGGAGGGTGAGACAGGAGGATCACAGGTTTGAAGCCAGTCTCAGCAACTTAGCAAGGCCCTCCACAACCTATCAAGACCCTGTTTCCCAATAAAAAAAATAAAATAGGGTTGGAGGGGCAGCTCAGAGGTAGAATGCCTCTGGTTCAATCCCCAGCACTACAAAAAAAAAAAAAAAAACCAAAATAAATCAATTAACTAATGGATTGAACTGCGGTTAAACAAAATTCAGAATGAAGTCTTTAGTCATTTGTGACCAGTCTAGAAATACTAAGGTAATTTTTCTTTCTTTTTATTTAAAGAGACAGAAAGTATCAATGATAAGAAAGTCTTCCCCAAAATTTCTGACAATTTCAATCTTTGTGATGTAGTCAATACTGTACAAGGTGTTCCTTTATTATTCAGTTTCAGTTTAATTTATAATTATACTTCTTTGTTCATGAACACAAAGTTTGAGAACTATGCATAAAAATGATACACCAAGGTCTCTGAAGGTGGCTTCATGCTAGTGGTGAGGGGTAACTTATGGTTTTAGCAAAAGCATTGACTGTGTGGATTGTTCATTATTTCCTCTAATAGCAATGATTACAACAGCAAGTTTTAAGGTAGTCAAGGGTTTTGAGGACCTACCACATTCCAGACACTATTCTAAGCATTATGCTTGTATCAACTTATTTAATCTTTTCACCAACCTTAAGGAATTAACTGCCCACCCCTTTATGACGTGAAGGAAATCCAGGGTCGGCGTGGTTGAGTAACTTGCTCATCATCTCACAGCTCACCAATGCAATCCACAGGCTCACGCACTCACAAAAGCCAAATGCTTGGGAACAGAAAAAGAAACTCCTTACAGAGCCAGGGGACATCAGCTCTGCCCAAGGCAACACCAGCTGCTCTGAGCTTCGTCATCCTCAACACCAAGAAGTTTAGACTAGAAAGAGATCCTTCCAGATCTAAAAATCAAACACACACACACACATAGATCCCCTGATCAGGGCTAAAAGGCTGGAGGTCTGGAGGCTACCCTCCTGTCGACAGCTTCTGAAACGAAAACAGAAAGCGCACAGACTTCCTCTGGCACTTCCTTGTGATGTTTTATGATTATTATGGTTATCATGTTTTAAGCTGGTGAGGTTTTGTTTTCTGAGGGTTCTCCTTTTTTCAAACAACAACAACAAAAAAAAACAAATGAAATGTCTATTGTAACAGGTGGCTCTTTGTAGGAAAAACACCAAAACAGAAGCAGTGGCAGCTGTGAAGGAGGGTGTTTCAAGCCACATATTAAAATGAAGCATCATTTGTTTGTATAAAGAGATGTTTATTTTGTGATAATGGATACAATTAATAGCAACATATGCTGCAGGGTGCATACCCACCAGTAATTAATGCAGCATTAATTTAGATGCTTTTAAGAAAATGTAATAAATTTGAAAAGGCAACAGAGCTTCTAGACTCCTCTCCAACATGAACTGTTTCATCAACAAGGCCTCCGTCTTATTTCCGTGTCTCATATCACAGGCAGGTTCTTCAGCTCGAGCCTGATCCTAATAACAATGATGAAGAAAAGTGCTTTGTGCTTCTAATTGAATATTGTAGGCATTTCAAACAGAGATCCAAGGGAGTGAGCAGTAATTATTTAACTTAAGAACAGCTGTGAACTGACACCATTAATGTTCATCTACCTTCATTTACACTCACAGCAATATGGCTGTTTTCAGCAAAATTTAAATTAAAGAAACCTGAATTTAAATATGAAAGTAAAGATCATCTCATGAAAAATTATACCTTAGCTGGCCACAAAAGGCACATCCTGCATAGAATAATTGGGCTCTAAAAGTGTAACTCCATAACTCAGAGGCAGCGGGACATGGATAAAAAACCAGGGGTCAGCAAGGACCCCAGTTGTCCTGTCAGAACCAGGGACCAGACTCTGGTCTAATGTCTGTTTAGTTTGAACAGCAGAACGAATACCTCTCCTCTTTGTTCTTTCTCCCTTGAGTTTAATCTTTATATCTTATGCAAACGTGTCCCTCTCCTCAAACATCATCCAGGAGCAATTGATCCCGGAATGTATTCAGTTGCATAGACTTCAAGATTAAAAAGCCCATGTGAGCCAGGAGTAGTGGCACACACCTATAATCCCAGTACTTGGGAGGCTGAGACAGAAGGATCACAGATTCAAGGCCACTTAGTGAGATCCTATTTCAAAATAAAATAATAAAATAAAATGGGCTGGGGTGTAGCTCAGAGGTAGAATGCCCCTGTGTTCAATCCCTAATACAAAAAGCAAAATCATGTGAATTGGCATTTCAACACCCAAGTCTGATAAATCCTGTTGAACTCCATCCACAGGCTTTCAAATATGCAATGTGGAAAAAGTGGAGTGTGGCAAGCACTGGATTATGAACTAGGAAACCAGGGATCCCATCTTTCTTTGAGTGGGTCGCCTCCTGTCTGAAACCATTCAGGCTACCATAACAAAGTATGAAAACTGGGTGACTTATAAACAATAGAAATGTATTTCTGGCAGTTCCAGAGGCCAAGAAGTCCAAGATCAAGACACAGGCAGATTCAGGGTCTGTGAGGGTCAATTTTCTGGTTCCTATATGGTCATCTTTTGACTGTGACCTCATACGACGGAAGTAGGAAAGACTCTCTTTGGGTCTCTATTTAAGGGCCCTAATCTCAGCATGAGGGCTCCACCTTCATGACTGAAATACCTCCCAAAGGCCTCACCCCCTGTTGTTCTCACATTGGTTAAGACTGCAACATATAAATTGTGGGGACACAAATATTTAGAACATAGAAGCTCCCTTTCCGCAAAAGTGGGAGCTGGATCCCAGAGTCTCAAAGATCGAGGAACTGACAAATTTTATTACTTGAGGTCCTGGCATTAAATATCTCACCTTGACTTGCTGATTCTTAGTTTTGGATCTAGATTCCATGTGGATTAATGAAAAGAAGACTGAATAAAGAGGAAAACTCCATTCTCCAGTCATTTGATAATTCAAAGTACTTCCCAGACCAGCAGCAGCCACATCACCTGGGGTATGTTAGAAATCAGAATCCCACTAGCAGCACAACACTAGCTCCAAATCTTCCAGATCCCTAAATGATTCCAAAAGCAGTAAAATGTGAGCATCCCTGCATCCATCACAGCCCTTCCCCCAGCTAAGTGGGAATTTGGCAAGTCCTAAGGACTTTTCAAAGACCATTCCTATTTTTAGAGAAGAGCCCTCATCCTCTGTGCTCCGGAGCAGACATTGTTCTAATGAGATAAGGCATATGAAAGTCCTGGAAAAACTGTGAAAGGCTAGGCTGCTGTAGAATATTACTGAATTTTTTAAAGGAAAATGAACTATAATATTTGATGAGATTATTTCTGAGATTCAGATATGAGCTCACAGTTATAATGTGGTCCCTTAATCCTCAAACTGCCACCTTCATCTACGCCCAAGTCTGAGTAATCACCTATAAATGAGCTCACGCTTCCCAATTCTCACACCGGTCTGGATGGGCTCCTCCTGAGCTCCAGACTCATACATCAGACTGCCTGCTGGACACAGATCAGGCTTTCCCAGGGCACCTGGAACGCCACATGCCCTTATAGGAACCTATCCTTGTCCAGTCTTAGACCTGCTCCAATCCCCTGCCTCAGCAAATGGCCCACCTTCTACCCACCTGCTTAAGCCAAAAGCCTGCCCCCCACACATATGCATCAAATCCTGTTTCCCTTTGATGTAGCTCCTAGCATTGCCAGAATCCCTTACTTCTTTTTATCCCCCTCGTCCCTATCCTATGTGCAAGTTACCATCTCCTCCCCACAAAAACAGCTGTATCAGCGAGCTCTGAGCTCTCCTGCCTTCAGTCTTAGCCTGCAAGTCATAGTACTCTCTGGAACATAGATCTCACAGTGATACTCACATGACCCTGGTTTAGACTTAATTTCCCACCATTTCTTTTATTTTCCTTTTTTAATTTAATTTAATTTTTTTACTCCCCCATTCTGCCTTGCAGAGGAGCAAAATAATTGAATCACTTAACAGCTCCACCAAAAACGCCGAGCTCCCTCTTGCCTCTGAGTCCTCTCCTAGACTGCCTGGTCCAATATTGTGCAACCTTCAGGATTCAACTTGAAAATCTTCTCTTCTATGACCTTTCTCTCACTCTTCCTCTCCCACCAAACCTATTTTTCTATTTTTGACACATTTTATTTTCCCTTCCTTCCTTTTTCTTTCTTTCTTTCTTTCCTTCTTTCTTTCCTTCTTTCTTTCTTTCTTTCTTTCTTTCTTTCTTTCTTTCTTTCTTTCTTGGCACTGGGGATTGAACCCAGGGGAATTCTACCTCCAAACTACACCCCAGCCTTTTTTATTTTTATTTTTTATTTTTATTTTGAAACAGGATCTCACTAGGTTGCTGAGGGTCTCACTAAGTTGCCGAGATTGACCTCAAACCTACGATCCTCCTGTCTCAGCCTCCCAAGTACTGGGATTACAGTCCATGTGCCACATGCCCAACTTGACACATTTTCTTTGTGATCATAGCCCTTGGTGTTCACCCTACCCAACATCAGGAATGAGACAGAGAGAAAAGAATCAGAGTAGAGGCTGTGGGGTTCAACTGCTTGCCTCTAAGTATTGGCTCTCAGTTTCCCTATCTATAAATTTAGGAAAATAAGAACAGTAACTGTGAAGATTGAATAAAGTCACACATGTAAAATACTCAGGTTGGTGCCTGGGTTGGCACAGAGAAGTATTCAATATCCCTTATCCATTGCCATACGATTTCATTGGTAACTTTTTGAGATCTAGAATTTGAACAGCAGGAGAGATCCAGACTACCTGCTTCTAGTTTCTACTCCAGAACTTACTCACTCCATGACAATGGACAAGTTACTTAACATTTTCTGAGCCTCAATTTCCTTAACTGCACAATCGTGTGGAAATAGTGCCTATCTTGTAAACTTATGAGAAGAAATTAAGCACTTTGCTCATCACTGGGAATTTAGTAAGGGCTGGATGGAGAGGTACTGCTGTTAGTATTGCTTTCATTGCTGTTAGCATAGGTTTTTTCTTTTTGTTATATATTCTCAATGTCTTATAAAATACATAATAAGCCGGGCGTGATGGCGCACGCTTGTAATCCCAGTACTTGGGAGGCGGAGACCGGAGGATCCTGGTTCGCGCCCAGCCTCAGCTACTTAGTGAGGCCCTCCGCAACTTCGTGAGACCTGGTTTCAAAATAAAGAATAAAAACTAGGGCCAGGGGGGTAGCTTGGAGGTAAAACGCACCTGGGTTCAATCCCCGGTACCGCAAAAAAAAAATACATAATAGATGCTTGATAAAGATCCCCTTATTTAACATGAATTAATTAGCCAGTCCAAACTAAAACTGATTGGGGATTAAATCTAAAGCTGACTCATCTTTGGGAAATTCAGGTTCTTCCCTGCTCCCTTTTGCAGTGGACAGTAGGCAGTAGCTGAGACTGAGAATGTATCCCCGTGCTTCTATCCTGAGTAAGCCCAAAGGCATTTGTCCCTCGAGAATCAGACTTGAAGGTCAAGTAACCTATCCATGAATCCTTGGTGATGGCTGTCTCCCTCGGGGCTGACACCAGCGTGTAATCCCTCGTTTCCATAAAGACTTCATGCCCTAAGCTACTCTTCTTAAAAAAGCTTCAGTGAAATGGCTTAAGTCAAAGCCGCTCTAATCAAAGCTGTATAGTCTGACATGTGAAAATAAACCCATGGAGACCTTGTCTATCTATCTTGGGAAGCTATGAGAACGAACTCCTTTGAACATGAAAATGGTGCTATCCGATCCTGTATCCAACTTCACACTGTACCCAATGCTGGAGAGTGTCGGAGGAAAAGTGGGAATTTGTCATACAACGGTGTGTTTGTGTGCACACACCTGTATGTGTGTGTGTACACATGCATATGCACATGTTAAAAAAAAGGGAGAGGATAGTTGATGGACAACTCATTTCCCCCACCCCTGGTGGGATACATCTTCTTTACACTCTTGTGGATTCAATTTTGTTTCCTGCCATGTGGGTACAATGACAGGCTGCCGGAGCCCGCCGGCAGAGTCGAAGGGTTCGAACTGTTCCTGAAACGGGGAGTGAGGATTGAGAGAAAAGGGGGAGAGAGACAAGGGACAAGAGAGGAAAAACTAGAGATAGCTTCGGGGACTGCAGTCAATACCGCAGCCTTTTCAGGAAGACTCTCAGTCAATACTGGAGCCTTATCGGGAGGACGGTCAGTCTATGCTGCTGTAGCGTCTTTATTTTGCTTGAACCTTATATACACTTTCAGAGCCTCAGATGTACACAATGCCAACCTTAACAACATAGCACCAGATGTATATAATATTAATACCAACAAGCAGACAAACATCGTGCTCTCACGCAGCACCCCTCCTCCTTCCCGGGTCAAGGAGTGGTCAACTCATTCCTCTGCGAGCCTCCCTCTGTTGTTACAGCCACAATCAACAAAATCGGCAACACTTGGCAAAATCCTCGCCTTGCCAGGCTGTTTATGCAACTCAGAGAAGGGAATGGCTCCCGACAACAGGCAGAGGATATTTTCAGTTCCATTAGTGCATCGAGTTCTTCCCTACCTTTCGGCTTCTGGAAAATTCTCAGCACCTCCCACCTTCTTGTAGTAGCTGAGTGCCAACCCCCCTCCACCCAAACTCTTCTTTTCTAAGTCAGTCCTCTTATCCAATTGTAGTCTTGCATTACATCACTTTTTAACCTTCACGAGTGACTCACAATTTGCATGTAATTGTTATCTTTTATTGCGATGATTACATATTAACTATCTGCCTTTCTCCCCAGGCTGTGATTTCCAAGAGGCCAGGAGCTCAGTGTCTTTCTCAGCCTGGGGCACTGACCCTGGCACAGCAGGTGGATGAGTGGACTCATCCCTGTATCTTCTGCAGAACCACACTGGCAGGGCAGGATGACTGCTCACCTGCCTGCTAGGGAGAGTGTGGCTATGACCACCAGGACACAGACATGGGCCTGAATGGGACCAAACAGCAGTTCATGGAGCACACCAGATGGGAAACAAGACTCTATATGGGTCCAGAGTTTCAACATACTTTACAAAAGAGTTTGATTGGGGTTGGCCAGCAGAAAGTAGGTGGTGTAGATATAGCAGGTGAAGTGGGAATCCCATGCCTAATCCTATACCCTTGCCAGTACAGTGCACAGTGACCAACTTCTCCTTGCCACAGCATCTGCCTGATTTTTCCTGAGGTCTTTCTCTGGTCACCAGAACCAGCTCTGCCAATATACACAATACAGAAGTTTGAGGAATTAGCTCTCAGATGATGGGGTTGGTGTGTAAACACTCCAGCCCCTCCACCCTCAGCCTGTCAGCGTGATAACACTGGGATGTGTATTCTCTGCCGTCTCTCGGATTTGCTCAGTAAGACTAGGCTGCTGTCTGCATCAAGGTTAAGGAAGAGCCTGTGCCATCTCTAGGCCAGGTATTATGTAAACTGCTACAAGTATAGAAAAGTATAAGATCCAGGCACTGCTGCTAAAGAACCCAAGGCCTGGTGGGAGTGATAAACATAAATAGATATTTACACCTATGAGACAGGGTAGCAAGGCAATGATAGAGGTATGTCCAGAACACTCGAGCTTGCAGTGTGTCCCTGGGAAAAGGGGAGGCTGAGTGCCTTACCATCTGCTACACTGGGTATACTTTAACATCTGCATCTTTATTCCAGAATGCACAAATTCCCTGGGATAGCACCAACAAAGAGCCCAGGGTAGGGAAAGGACAGAGTGGGGTTGGCATTCTTGGGCACTGGGTGAACATTTAAGAAATTGCTAGCTCCAAATCACAACAAAGCTCTCTGGGACATGAGAGGTTCTTTTCAGGAGCAGAGAACACAGCAAGTTTTATATCACACAATGCACATACCTACCTCAGTCCTCTTGCCCATGGAGAGGACTAGCATGATCCTTTTCTCAGAAGAAAGGCATTCTACTCATATTGAAATTGTACTTCTATATCAAAAATCATTAGACCATATATAGAAAGTTATAGTGGTTCAAAAATTCAATGATCAATCAAATTTGATGCCCTGCAAATTAAATTTCTACGGAGGCATCTTGGGATTGCAGGCACGCACCGCAACACAGAGTTAGCCATATATACTTTAATGTACACTCACCACCTATAAAAGTCAAATGCGAACTTAAGAGAAGATAAACTTTTTCTCCAAATAGGAACAACATTGAATATACAAGTCTCAGTCTCAAATCACTTAGGTAGCACCTTAAAAGGCCTCACTTCTACAAACACAATGCTAACAAGAGATGATTAACAATTATGAAATCTGATTTGACTTTTCCTTTATTAGAAGTAATGATTGTCTACACTTGAAATGTGTTAATTGGGCCAGAATGTTTGCAAAAAGCCATTTTTATTTAGCAACAAACCACAAACTTTATCTCCATTGCATTTGAAGGTTCTTTTTAGCATGAAAATGAATCATTTCAAACATCAGTTGACAAAAGGAATTTTGGTCTTTTTTGTTGCTGGTGCATACTTCAACAAACTACTTCAACAAACATTTTAACATGCGTTTTTTTCTGACAAAACAAAACCAGTGTCATTTCAACATTGATTTCTTGACAAATCATTTGTCCACAAGCATAATTTTCATGAGCATATTATTTGCTAAGTGAAAAAATACATTCAAGTTTTTATAATTTGATGAGTTATTTAATATATAATAATAATAATCTGTAATTTAATAATTATATAAAGATTTTTTAAAGATGAATTCTATAATGTGATATTTATAATTTGGGGGTTACTGGGGATTGAACCCAGGGGCATTCTACCTCCAAGCTACACCACAGCCCTATTTTATTTTTTATTTTGAAACAGGGTCTCACTAAGTTGCTGAGGGTCTCCCTAAGTTGCTGAGGCTGGACTCGAACTTGCGATCCTCCAGTCTCTGCCTCCCAAGTATTGAGATTACAGGTATGCACTACCATACCTGGCTGTATTTATATTTTGAACCAAAATAAGTATTTCTACTTAAAATTATTTTATATGAGTCATCAAGGTTTTGGGGGAAAAACTGGTGGGATAGGGTAGAGATTCCAGTGATTTTACAGACATCAGTGACTACTGATGTCTGATCTGTTAGTAAGTCAAAAACAGTCTGTAAATATAAAGGAATAAAAAATTTGTATTTTAAATGTTCACCAACTGAGCCAGCCTTCCTCAAGTATCTTCATAAGCTTCACCTCCCTACAGGTGAAATCCAGCCTTCTTGGCAAGACACAGATGTGTGGTTGTTACCTTGCATGGTTTGTTCCATCTCTCACTCCTATCCTCTCTATCACACTTCCTCTCCCGCCCACACACGGTCATGTGCTACTACTACCAGACTCTTTGGACTGAGCACACGGGTGTTTTCCACACCTCTGTGCTTTGGGGCATATGTTCCCACTCTCTGAAAGTCCTCATATTCTTGGTTTGCTTATGGAGTTGTCCAAACCCCTCTCCAGCTTGACCTTCTCTGGTAAACCTCTCTTTACTCCTTCTCCAACCCCTGGCAGGTTAATCCCTCCCTCTCCTCTCCTCTAAGCAATGTCTGTGCCCTGCGAAGGACCTACTGATGAGATTGCTCTCTGTTATGAACGCATTCACTCCTGTCTTTCCCTCCAAGTCTGAAATTCATTGAGAGCAAGGACTAAAGTCATCTTTCTACTTTGACAAAATGAGTAAATGCACAAATGAACAAATGAATGTTCCTCAGGTCCCTCCTCTGAAAGTTAGGTTCATCTTCCTTTCAAAGTGCACAAGTAGAAGGTATACACTGGAGTGTCCACATTCCTATTATAAAACATGGTCCCTGCCAGGTAAGGACTATTTGGATATGCCTGACTACTGGTGTCTGATCAGAGTGTTTTTGTGCAAAAAAAAGTTGTTTTTCCAAGATATTATTCCAATCAATTAATGCTTTGGAATTAAATGAGTAACTACTATGACCCCCTGAGTATCCTGTGTGTTGGGGATACTGTGCTCCCAGACTCACAAAGATTACAGTCCACGTCCTTACTCCTGGGTTCATACTTTTATTTCATTTCCCAAAGTATAGTTGTTATTGTTGTTGTTTACATTTTATTTTTTAAATATATTTTTACTGGTGCATTGTTATCATATGTCACAATAAGGTTCACAGTGATAGGAACTTACATGTACACAGCACTTGATGTGCTTCTCTCTGGATCCTACTCCCTTTCTTCCCTGTATGTTATTGCGATTGATATTTATTATTTCATAGATGTAGCTAGCATTATTTGAACTGTTGCATTCATCAAGTCTCCTCCCCCCTTCCCTAGACCCCCTCCATCGCTCTACTAGAGTTTCTCCTCCTTTATCTCAAGTCTCTTTTGTTTCCAAATTTCTCTCCATCTACCACATATGAGAGAAAACATATAACCCTTCACTTTCTGAGACTGGCTAATCTCACTTAGCATAATATTCTCTAGCTCCATCCATTTTCCTGCAAATGACATAATTTTGTTTTTTATGATTGAGTAAAATTCCGTTGTGTGATTATACCACAGTTTCAAAAGCCAGTCATCTGTTGATGGATACCTATGCTGGTTCCATAATTTGGCTATTGTGAATTGTGCTGCTATTAACATAGATGTGCATATATCACTATAATATCCTGACTTCAATTCCTTTGGAATGATACTCAGAAGTGGTTTATCTGGGTCATATGGTGGTTCCATTCCTAGTCTTCTGAGGAACCATCATACTAACCTCCACAGCAGCTGCACTATTTGCAATCCCACCAGCAATAAGTAAAGGTTTCTATTTCCCCACATACTTGCCAGCATTTATTATTGTTTGTATTCTTGATGTTTGCCATTCTAACTGGAGTCAGATGAAACCTCAGTGTAGTTTGGTTTGCATTTCCCGGATTGCTAATGATCTTGAACATTTTTCATATATTTATTGGCTACTTGTATTCTTCTTTGGTGAGTGTCTGTTAAGTTCAATTGCCCATTTTTTGGGTTATTTTCTTTTATTTCACTTCCCAAAAGTACAGTTGTTGCTGTTTAAATTAACCAACTAAAGCTTAATCATCAGTAATGACTTGTATATTGAGTGATTTGTAGTATATTCTGAACATCTGGTATCCTGTGCTAAACTTTAAATGTTTCAGTTTTGACAGACCAGACACAGGGTTACAAAATACTCTTTATTCTGTCCCACTTTGTAGTTTCTTTACAGAATGGCACCAACAAATTTCCAAATTAAAAAATGAAATGGGACACTTAAGCAGTTGATAAAAAGTAAAATATGCTTTTGAATTTCTTTTCATTGGTTTTCTTACTAGTTTGTGCCATGGAAATATTGGTAGTATGAAGTAGACTGTATATTTTTTAAATCTCTTAAATAGGCCATCTCACATTAGACCAGTCCAGACCCGGTATCTATGGTAGCATTTTATATAGATATTTAATATAAATGGCTCAGTCTCAGAGCTGATGAGTTTTTCATTTGTTTCTAATGAGCAAGATGTGCTTAACATTTCACCACACTATAGCCCAGAGTTTTATGAAATCTGATTAAATGATTCAGTTACAGTGAAATAGACTAAAGGGTCAAGCCAAAATCTTTTGAATCTGCCTGCAGCTATCTAATAAGAGACTTGGCAGATTGTTTCAGCTAAATGTGAAGTCATTCAAAATCTCAGCAAGTATTTTAAATCTGTATTTTTACATTATAGACCATATGTCTAATAATTAGTCTTGTGTTAAAACCCTAGAATTTGTTTCACCAACAGAAGAGGTGATTCTTATATAATATCAATTCTAGTCTTTCTGAAAGGAAGGCATGACCTATCAAATGCCTGGACACTAGAAGAAAAAAAAATGTGCTTGAGAAGGAGGAAAAAAGTCCCCATATCAATCCATAGTGAGAAACAAGCTTCAAATTCTCTATACTTATATATCAACTGTTATGTATATTCTAATCAGTGTCTCACTGTCTGTTTATAATTAGAAAAAACAGTAAGTAAGGCTGATATTTCATGTTTTAAAGATGGACCATTTTTCAATGACCTTAAAAAGTTATCTAATTGGTGAGATTATTTTTAGGGCTGAGAGGTAGGCTATTGATAAAAGTAATAAAGAGTTCATGGTAATTACAGGGGCCTGGATTAGTACACACTTCTTTTTCCTTTCCCTGAAATATGTTGTGCAATTATTTATACATGAAGCAAAAGAAATGATTATTAAGCCTTTATTAAAGAGGATGGGGACAGGTTATTCCGCCACTAAAAAGTTTAATGGTTTTTAAACCAAGCAACCTTTAAAGTCTGGTGACAAATTGGTAGACTAATGAGACCTCGTAAGGTGATTTATAGGCTAGTAACAAATGGTATGTCCCACCATCCTCAAATGAATAACTCTTTAGGTGTGAACACTCTTCATCCTGAAGAATTCATTTTGAGATGAGGCTTGTACACATGCATTCACTCACTGACTGAGTTCCTATCCTATATCCAGCATCATTACTGACAGGGAAGAGATCAAATGATGTTACTTCATCTGTATACCCTATACCTCGTTGAAGGATAAAACATCATTTGTGGAATAAATGTGGGCATGTAACTGTGTGCTAAAGGCAAGTGTTGTCATTGGTGAGAAAAAATTAAAAGTGAAAAGGAGTTGCTAGTGAAAGTCTAATAAGAAAAGTGATTTTGAGCCTTAAATGGAAAGATGGATTAACAGTGGAGGAAATCAAATGGACGTTCCAGATGCAGAAAGAAATGGGAAAAGACCAGACTCCAAAAATGAGACCAGTGTGTTTGGCAGAGCCAAAGAGGAGGAGATAATGTATATAGAGCAGTAGAGAGCAGTAGGGTTGCATGAGTGTAATGATACCAGATTACAAAGAATACTGAATAAGAAGTTATTTTTATTATTATTTTTAAATCATGCAATGTTCTGGGGGGGATGAGCATGATAACCCTATGACTAATCTGCATGACCATGAAAAGCACTTCAAGCACTACCAAATTTATCATGTTCACATTGATCTATTTGTCTAAGGGCTCTTTAATAGCTCCATTTTCTGCAGAAGTTGGTGCCAGTTGAACACAAGAGTAAAGAGACACTGAACCCAAAACAATGCAGATACTCACAGATCTACTTGACCTATGAGATCCATGTGACTCAGAGCATGAGAAAATGATAGCACTAGGGAGGGAGTCATGCATGAGGTGGCTCCATAGCTCTACAGCTCACTGACCACCAGACACACTGACTCTTGCTCTATGCCAGGAACCATTCTAGTCACTTGATGGGAAGCCAATGCTATCCTCATTCTAGAAATAAGGACATGCAGCCGCCAAGAAGCACCAAAGTCATGCATCTAGCAAGAGGTCGAGTTGCAATTCAAATACAAGCCAATTCCTTTTTAAAAACCTAGTTGCTATATATTCTTTAAAGTTTCTTCAGTGAAAGTTTGTGGTTGTATGATCTCCTTGATTTATTTTATGTGTCTGTGGTGGGGGGGGCTGGGGATTGAACTCAGAGGTGCTCTACCTCTGAGCTAAACCCCCAGCCCTTTTTGTTTTTTACTTTGAAATAGGGTCTCACTAAGTTGCCCAGGCTGGCCTTGAACTTGGAATCCTCCTGTATCAGCATCCCAAATACCAGTATTATAAGTGTGCATCATTATGCCTAGCTTCAGATTTATTTATTTATTTAGTTAGTTAGTTATTCTACTTCCTAGCTATAACCCCAGCCCTATTTTATTTTTTTTTATTTTGAAACAGGGTCTCACTAAGTAGCTGAGGCTGACCTTGAACCTGTGAACCTCCTGTCTCAGCCTCCAAAGTACTGGGATTACAGGTGTGTGCCATCATGCCTGGCTCAGATTTCTTTTTTAAGCCTAAAAATTCCTGTATGTACCCTTATTATTGGCGAATTTCCTGTGTCCAGAAGTCTAGGTTGGCAGCTATTTTCTCTAGAATTGTGAAGCCATCCAATTCTGGGTTCTGTTGTTGTTGAAGAGTCTGCTCTCAGTGGAATTTCTGAATTTTTTTCTTTTAGTCTATTTGCTTTGGGTTTTCTGAGTTTTTACATTTTTGAATTTTTAAAATTTATTCTGTATGACCTCAACCACTAACTTTTCCATCACCATCTCTTTATATTCTCAATGTTTTGGAAATCTGATTTGAAGTACTACAGTTTTTCCCAACATATACTTTATTTCTTTTAACCTCTTCTTCATATTTTTCCACTCCCTAGTCTTTCTTTGCTATACTCTGGATAATTTCCTTCATCACTAATTGCCCCTTAACTTATATCTAAACTGCATCATTCATCATTGAATTTTACACTTCAATGATAATGTTTTTGGTGCTTAAAATTTTAATTAATTCCTTTGATACCTCCTTGGCAATTTTTGATAGATTTTTGGTCACTTGTTTATTTATTTAAATGTCATATTTTATGTTTTAAAAACTTTTGTGCATGATTGTTTTATGTAATTGGAAACTTTGAAAGTTAAAACATGGTTTTGCTTCCTGGTGTCTTGTTTTATGGGACCTTTTCCTCTCATGTCCCCCTCCATATTTTCTTTCTTAATACTTTGAAAATCCTTACTGCAAAAATCTTCCAGCTAATTTTCTTAACTTCATTTATCCCACTCTTTCTCATTAATAATACCACTCACCAGATCACAGTTCCACCAAACACCTATTTCTGAATTAATGACTTAAAAGTTTTGAATTTATCACCATCAGCCATAGCAGGGATGAGCAGAGTTTCATTGGAAAACAGTCCCCCTTATTCTTTCCCTATCATCTCTGGATACTTTCATACTACATCTGCAGAATTTAGTGGTTGCAATGGATATTGTAATGTCCTCAGGTCCCAAAATATTTACTCTGATTTAAGGAAAAAGTGTTTCGAGCCCCAAACTCTAGAATATGTCCAAATTTAAATCTTAACTGTTCAAGGATCTGAAGAAGCTTTTCAATCTTCTTTTGCACCACTCTCCTAATAAGACCCACAGCTCAGTAAAATTACTTAACTATGTACATACAGTTCTGGGTCTTTTATGTAGAGTATATTCCTTCTGTCTCCCATTTTGTCCATTTGTCTAAAATCTACATATCCTCCAGGGCCTCAGTTACAAATATTTTCTCCTGCACAGATATTTCTCAAACACCTCAGCTCATAACTTAACTCACCTAGTTACTTACAAATTATTTTCTTATAATATTAGTTTGTATTGGCAATTTCCTTCTGATGTATATGCCCCATTTCTCTAAGACTGTAGACTATAGCTTCAAATCTTTGCCTGTTCAGCACCTAGGACAGCACCTTCATTGAAAAGTGAAAATGTTGGGAATGCAGAGAGATTCTGAATTCAGAACTGAGTTTAAGACTGTTTGTATCACTTACTTGCAAGTTTCTTAGCCTACTTGAGTCTTGGCTTCCTCATCTATAAAATACATACATAATTATGCAGATTTGACTCTCAGGACTTCTCCTTCCCTTCTTATCACTGATTTTTCTTGACTTAGTCAATGCCTGCCATCCATAAAATGTTTTATAAGCTCCATAAAGAAGGGAGAACAATGGACTTATTCACTGAGGAATCCCCAACTGTTGGCACAAGGACTGGAAGAATTTATTGGTTGAGTGAATGAATGAATGATTGTCTATTCTAGAAGGTTTTCAACTAATGCTCTCTTCTATTTTTCTTTATAACTCTCCTATGCATTATATAATAGGAACTCAATAACCATGACAACCATTTCATGTTGATTAGAATGCACAGAAATTGACACACAATTGCTTTATCAATAAACAAATTGATAAAAATGTAATGCAAAGAGACTTGAATTCATTACATTTATGAAAATCATAGTCATGTATCCCTTAACACTAGAGCTATATTCTGATAAATTTGTCATTAGACAATTCATTGTACAAGCATCATTGAGTGTACTTACACGAACTAGGATGTTATGACATCACTAGGCAATATAATCTTATGAGACTACCATCATATGTACAGTCTGTTGTTGACTGAAAAGCCACTATGCAGCACATGACTGTACTTACTCAGTCTATAGAAGACAGAGGAGTACTATTTATAAATATCATCATTTTAAAGATCTCACCCTTTTCCATTCATGAAAAGCTGCACATTTGGCCTCAAAATGAAATTTCTTTATATGTCAGGAAAAAAATATTTATAACCCCAAAATGAGTTGCCTATAATCACCCAGGGCTCCCCATTTAAGTTTCCTTGGGCTATTTCCCTGTAACCTTCCCTTTTTGGTGCTAGGTTTTTATAGACCACAAAGATATGAGAAGGTTTTTCATGAATTCAATATTCACTTTCTTATTGTGTGGTTCTCATTAGAATAGATAATGTGAATTATAAGACTAGGTAGGGCTTTAGTAAGAGGGGCTGTGGTAAGGAGGCTCAGTTCAGCATTAAAGAAACATTGTATTAGAAGTCAATAGCCATGACCTTACCCTAACCTTGGAGTCTAATGGGTAGCTACACAATCTTGGATTAAGTAATTTAACATTGCTGGATTCCCCACCTAAAAAGTAGGTGAATTGTTTTTGCATGATCTCTAATGCTCCTTCTAGCACCAGAGAAATCCATCCATCTTTGCAAATGCCTGAAGCATTTGGATTCAAGAGTCATATTAACCATATGTTTCAAAAACACTGTACCACTCTTTCCTTCACCAAGAAATCAGAAAACATTTTTCAGTAGAGAAAATCCAAGAATGCAATGGCTTGCTTCCAGACAGATTTATTGAAGATGGAAAATCCCAAACACACACTGGCATCAAGAAAATCAATGCTGTACACTTCAAGGGTTTTGAGGAGCAATAGCTTTCTCTTGTATTGGGGAAAGAGGAATTTGTAAAAAAAATATATATATATATATATATATATATATAAATAAATATATATATAAATAAATAAATATATATATATGTTCTAATAATATTGAACAATAAAGTGAATCCCCTTAAGTGTTTTTTTTCTCTAATTTTCTACATGTTTTATAGTAAACCATTCTCTTGTGGTTATTTCTATCTGCTGGCAAATTCTTCCCCTGAATCCTTTGTCAGCATCTTATTCCAAATTTTTAAATTTTCAATGCATCGTGGCCACAGCTTCCTTTTGTATCTCTTTTCCTCGTTTCTAGCTTTGGCAGCAGATCTAGTATATCATTTTAATGGGGGCTGAGTAATATTATTCATAAATGCCTACAGCTTCCTGCCTTCTCTTCATCCCTCACTCTTCACATGATGATATTGAGGCTGGGAAGGAGAGGAAGTCAGGTGGAGCGCAAAATAATTTATTATACTTTATAATTCCTCAAAGAGCATTTTATCTGCACTCTCCTCCCACACACACTGTGTACACACCACTGCCCTGTGGGTCACTTCAGACACTCGGAGCCACATCAGACAAAACATATATTAACCATAAATTATCTCTGTAAACCATGTGAATCAGATAGCTGGGAGGCAAAGGGCACATCTAACAAAAAGGATGAGCCCTGTGATTAATAAACTTGAGAAGCAGGAGGCACATAGAGGAGATAATTTTAATGAGTTTCTGACCCATCTCCAACATAGGTGAAAAAGGGGGCACCCTCATGCAGGATTTGGAGGAAAACAGGAGCCAATTATACAAGAAAATACCTTTAAGGATCCATCACTAAACAAGACGCAGACACTTAGAAGTAAAGTTGACTTTATCTTTGTAGCTATTGATTATAAAGGTTATAACCCAAATGTTCACTGATCACCAACATGGGGGCACAGATGAAAAGCAGCAATAATTCAAATTTTACTAGATCATTGCCCCTACCAAGTGACACAGGAAGTCCAGCATATGCAAAACTTTCTCTTTTTATCCACCCAGATATAACTATGACTCCTAAGGGATGTTTTAAGTGTGTTCATGAATAAATATACTTCTAGATTTATTGTGTCACTGCTTCCTTACATCCAATCATGGCTCCCTTTTCTTACCTGCTACTTATCTATCCCACCTTTCCCTGATAATGAGCACTATTCTACAAGATACCACTACCCACTGGAACTCTCCCATACCAGCCAGTAACGTATAGTATCCTCCTGCCACTGGTGATACTGACACACTGAGTTTGCCACACCCTGAACTGGTTGTTGTTCATTCACCACTCACTCATTTATTCATTCAACCAATGCTCAGCATCTACTACATCCCAACTGCTGTCCAGGTATTTGGTATACAGTCGTTAACAAGTCAGGTTGCTCTTAAATTCTAGTGGAGTAAAGAGAATTTAAAAAGTAAACAATAAACCAGGCATGGTGGCACAAGAAAACAACAGGTTTGAAACCAGCCTCAGCAACTTAGTAAGACCTTGTTTCAGAGTAAAAACTATAATAGGGCTGGGGGTATAGCTCAGTAGTGGAATACTCTTGGGTTCAATCCCCAGTACCACAAAAAATAAAATGTAAACAATCTAATCTCAGCAATTGTTATTTATGACTTTAAAAATATGTGAAAGTATGATAGCCTTGTATGCTGACAGAAAATAGAAAGCAACATTGGGTCCTAACAACATGAAATTCAGATCCCACACATTCCCCATAACCTCCTTTCCTTGACGTTCAACAGAGCTTTCAATAACCCATGGGTATTCCTATTCTTGTCAGCAAAAAAGAGAGTCAAGTGAGGAAAAACATTTGGCTGCTACCTTTAAAGGGACATCGCAAGAGTTGCATATTACACTTCTTATTCTGCTGCCCAGGACTTAGTCAAATTGCCACATGTAACTGCAAGGGAAGCTGGTAAATGTAGTCTTTATTACAGTAGGTCACATGCCTAGTTAATCCACATTACTAAATGTGGATTAAGCTAGAGAAAATCCAATCAGTTTCTCTGATCTAAAGATAAAGGGTAAATAATTGGAACAGGAACCTTGTGGTATGTTTTGGGTATGTCTTCCAAAATTCATGTTTTGGAAACTGAATCCCTTAAGTCACATATTAATGATATTTGGAAGTTGAGGCATTGAGAGTCAATTGGGTCATGAAGCTTCTGCTCTCATAAATGGGTGAATCCTTTCATAGATTAATGGGTTAAAGGGTTATGGAGGAGTGATGTTGCTATAAAAGCAAGCTCTCTAAAACACTTGCTGTATCAGCCTATGATGCCTCTACCATGTCATGACCTATCAGGAAAGCCCTCATCAGATGCTGAGCAAATGTTGGCACCAAGCTCTTAGACTTCCCAGTCTCCAGAACTGTCAATAAATCTCTACTCTCTATAAACTATCCAGCCTGTGGTATTCAGTTATAGCAACAGATACCCTATAACTACATTTACATAGCAAAATTTAGTATTCTTATTTAACAATTGAGGAAACCACCTTAGAGAGATGTGACTTAACCAAAGCTACATAGTTAATGTGCAGCAGAACCAAGATTGGAAGCTAAGGAAGCTGCGTTTCTCTTTGGGACATTGGGATCCATGTGTTTAAATATATGGAAGGGGAGGAAGGGGGACACAATAAGAAAGAGGAGAGGAGAACCAGGAGAGACTTTCTTAATTTGTGTAGCTTTAGTTTAGGAGAAATGTGAAGAAAAAAATTCTAACTTTAGAGTAAAAGTCATATTACTCCCCCTACTGCCTTGTTGAAGATTAACTTGCCTCACTGAGAGACCAATAATGTGCACACGATGAGGCTGACAACAATGATAGAATGCAATTTTGAAAGTCATTTAGGTACCAGAAAGGAGATAGTGTGTGGGGAGGGACAATTTAGCACTACAAGTTTTTTAGTTCTCCCCGGCATTAAAAATACAAAAACTAACTCTTGGTTGACTAATGAGCTACAAGGATCTCAGCTCCTTTCTCAGTATAATAAGCACCAAACAGAAAAAACAGATGGAAGGAGTATGCTTTCAAGCAATCTTGCCCGGCAGTGATTCTAAATTCTCACAACGACTAATAATCATTCCAAATTATGTTTATATTTTGCAGAAATGAAAGGCTTAAGAGGCTCCTGCTTCAAGATTGCTTATCAGTTTTCACCCTGTAGTCAGTGCAAGACTTGGCATTTTCAAGAGCACAAATGTATCAAGATGTTCAAGCAAGGGTGTTGCTTTATTTCCCAGGGGTTCCATGGTGACGTGGGGCTGTATTGGGAAATACAGATTTTGTGGAGGTGGGATAAGGAGGATGGCTGTGGTGGAAAGGCACTGAAGGAGGACAGTCACATGGATGACAGTCATCATGTAATCTCTCATTTCTCCTGTTTATCTTATTGCTATGACATTAAGATAGTGCTGTCTCAGTGATTTCTCATGCCAGCCATCAGGAACCTGATGGTAGGACTTGATGGAACCCTAATATTACTCAAGAATACAAGGGAACCACAGCTAGTGAACTCAGGAATTTTCACAGATTCATAGTAAATCTTGGTCCTGCAATATCTGTAAAGTTTCGAATCCTCTGATGGACAGAAAACACCCAAGTGAATAGTAGATGACATCAGAAAGCAAAGTGTGGATTCATATTGATAATAAACTCAGGAACCCTAGCACTCAAAAGCTATCTGTTTAGTTGGGCAACTTATTGACTGCTAGACACCATGTTTAATAATAGCAAAAGAGTTCAAGAAGGAGAAGTAGATGAAGAAGGAAGAAAACTAATATTGTTCACTGACTACTATGTGCCAAGTTTTGTGTATCATATATTTTCTCTCACTTAATTTTCACAACAACTCCTCTGAGGCAGGCATTGACCTGATACAGAAATATTAAAACCAAAACTCAGGTGTCACCATGCTTGGAATAGAGGAACTATTCAAAGAGTAAATTTTGGCTTCTTATCCAAGGTTATAAGAGATCCTCGGAAACTAGCTCACTTTCTAAAGCCCTTAGCAGTGACTGGAGGTCAGAAATTCATCCCAAATGACTAAGTCCCCATAATGGTGTCATAAATCAGAACAATAGATTGAGCTCACTCATAAATTGTCCACTTCCAGGCAACTCAAGAAGATTCAATCTTCTGGCACTAAAAAATTGAAGAAGGTGCTCAAACTCAATTGAGACTTACCAGATTGTCTTTACCTGGTTCTTTCTAAAAGGAATAAAATGTCAAGGCAAAGGAAAACATTTAGAGAAGAGACAACAGCAGGACCTCAAATTATTCAGGGAGCTCCTTCAGAATATACAAGTCCAGACTTTCTTTTCCAGAAATTTGGATTTATTAGGCCTGAATCAGATCAGGAAATATATATTTCTAAAAAGCTTCACAAGGGATGTTTTGTACACACCATTGTGATCCTGATGTAAACAACACAGTTGAGCCCTACTTCTTAAATATGAACTAAGTGGAGGGAAAAGCCATCCAAATTGATGAAAAGTCAATTTTAAAGATTTGAAATAAAATTTAGCTTCATCATCATGGAGATTGGTAAGGGTGGGGACTGTAATGCAAGATTTCATCTCTAACTATCAATAGACCAGTAGCCCTCAGGTTTGTGACAACTTCCAGATAGGCTATAATGCTCCTTTCAAAATTAGCTCAGGAGAAGGAACCTTGTCCTCCCTTACCAATCCCTTTAGTAACTCACAGGCCTTGTGCCTCAGACAACACTCCTTTAGCTATGCTCTTCATCTTGAAAAGCTCCTGGAGTTTATGGCTGCTGCAAGACACCCCCTTGCATGATATTTAGTTAATTATGTTTCATGTTCAGCTGGCTCATTCTCTACTCTTATTGCCCAGCCCAATTTTTGATGACCATTCAAAGTTACAAACTATCACATTATCACACATGTTTTACATGATGATTTGATGCCAAACTCTTCCCACATGTCTTTCCCACATATATTCCCAAACTCTTTGTATTATTCAGTGTTCTCCAGAGAAGCAGAACCAATAGGATGTACATATATGTAAAAGGAGATGTATTATAAAGAATTGGCTCATTTGACTATAGAGGCTGACAACTTCAAGATCTACAGGGTGAGCAGGCAAGCTGGAGACCCTAGAAAGCTGATTGAGTTCAAGTCTGAAGGCAGGAAAAAACTGATTCTCAGCTTGAAAGCAATCTGTCAGGAAGAATCCTCCCTTGCTCGAGAAAGGGTCATTTTGTTCTATGCATGCCTTCATTCTGATTGGATGAGTCCCAGCCACATTAGAGATTGCTTTACTTAGTCCATCAATTTAAATGCTAATCTCAAATATATCCTCACAGACACACCAGAATAATGTTTGACCAACACTTCTAAATCTCAGGTTTTATTTTTTTATCTGTAATGCAGAAAGTAATGAGAATATTCACATTACAAAATTGCTTGTATGGGTTAAATTTTAAAATAAATGCAAAGCATTTAACAAAATGCCTGAATTATGGTGTGATCTCAATAACTGTTAACTAGAGTCCCAGCCAAGATTAGTGATTTTCAAGATGGTCCCTGACACCAGACCTCTAAGGCCTAGGAAAGAATATTTACCAGCCCCATAATTTTGAGCAAGTAACTAAATGTGCCCTTCTTAACAGGGTTGTGATGAGGATTAATTAAGCTGAATCTTCTACCTCAATTTAGCACAATGCAGGCACATATTAAGCAAATAGATATTGGGCAATCCTATTATCACAAAAGCAAACACATTTTACTTTTACAAAGAGACATTAATTTTCCTATTATTTAAACCCCTAAGTAAATCAAGAAGGCAGCTACTATTAACACAATTTTACAAAAGAGTAAGAACCAGAGAGATGGAATGATTTCCAGGGACCATCTCCAGTGATCAGAATTCCTCTCACATCTTGTCGATCTACTCTTTTATTCCCTGGCACATCAAGCGCTTCCTAGGATGATCAAAAATATTCCAAAGTTCTGTGGGTTTTAAGCATCCTCTTTTGGAAAGTTTGGGTATTTATTCAAGAATAGTGATTGAAGAACTGTATGTTTTATAATTCTAGGTTAGGGCGAATATGGTAGAGATGGTATGGATTATAATGTCCTTCCCACCCCTCACCTTCCCTTGACACTCCCTACCCACGCCCCAACACATACAGCACCATGGCACAAGGTACCTCTTCGTACATTATGTAGTGTTTTCTGTGTTCAGCTCTCTAGTAAGTCCTTTACATATATTATCTAATTTATTTGTCATAACACACTGTGATTTAGGAACTGCTATTATTCACACTTTAAAGATGAGGAATGAGCCTGAAGAGGTCTGTCTGCGACCACGAGGGAAATAAGTGATAAATCCAAAAACTGCCTGCAGTCATGCCATCTCCAGAAGTCTTTCCCAAGCAGCCATGCCTACTCCTGTGTTGTTCACTTCCTTCCACACAGATTTATCAAGAAGTGTGATGCTACAGTTTCAGGCCAGATGTTGGGTTCCAGAGGAGAAGGGAAGAGGGAACGCCCCAGCTGGATGGAGCCTACATCGAAGAGCTAGCCATCTGAAGAGGGGCAGAGTTGGCCTGTGAGGCCAAAAATTGTTTTTTTGGGGGGGAGCAAAAAGAAATTGTCTCTGCATGCGCAATATGTAGACAGTATATCTGAAGTATCAGGCAACTGGGGACAAATGTTTACCAAGTCTTCTTAGAGGGTGATGAAAGAAAAAAGAAATAGTGCTCTAATGTGTCACATATATTGAATAATTACACAAGTAAATATATGTGATGATAAACTGCTACATGTACCGTGAAGCAACATAGAGAGTGAGAGACGAGTCGATTTAAACAAAGATCCCATTGCATTTGAAGGGTCAGGAGAAACTTCTCTGAACATATGAAATTTAAGCTGAAACCTGAACAGTGAGAACAGTTTAGCTGGAAGAGTTTCCTAGAGTGAGAACAACAGGTGTGAAGACATGTGTGAAGGGATTCCCTAGTCAGGGTTCTCCAGAAAAAACAAACCAAAGGACATACATATGGAGAGAGAAAGAGATAGAAAAGTTGCTGATCCATTTTAAGGGGAAGATTTATGCAATGTGGAGGCTTTATAAGTGCCAAATGGGCAGGGCAGGCTGACAGACTGGAGACCCAGGGGACAAAGGCCACTGGAGTCCAAAAGCTGTTTACTGGCAGAGTTCCTTCTTGCTCAGAGGAGCTCAACCTTTGCTCTATTCAAACTTCCCACTGATTGGATGAGGCCCACCCACATAATAGGGGTAATCTGTTTACTCAAATTCTACTGCTTAAGATGTTCAAAATATACCTTCACAAAAAGGTTCTGAATAATGTTTGATCAAATATCTAAGCATTTTGACCCAAAGAAGTTGACACATGAAATTAGCCATCACATTTGGTCTTGACATTTTCTTTTTCTTTCTTTTATTTTTTGGGGTCATAATGAGAATTGAACCCAGGGGCATTATACCTCTGAGCTATAACCCCAGCCTTTTTTATTTAAATAGGGTCTTGCTAGGTTGCTGAGAGTCTCTTTAGGTTGATGAGGCTGGTCTTGAACCTGCAATCATCCTGTCTCAGCCTCCCTGTTTTTGGTTTCGATTTTGCGTGGTACTAGGGACTGAACCCAGGGGCATTCTACTATACCTCCAACCCTATTTTATATTTTTATGTTGAAGTAGGATCTTGCTAAGTTGCTGAGGGCCTTGCTAAGTTGCTCAGGCTGGTTTTGAACCTCCTGTCTCAGCATCCCAAATACTGAGATTATAGGATGTGTCACCATGTCTGGCTGATCTTGGCATTTTTGAAGGACCAAAAGAAAACACTTTGGTTGGAAAGTGAGTTAAGAGGAACATGGTGCAATGTGGATGTTTTAGTCAGCATCTCACTGATATAATCTAAAAGACCTGACCATACAATTTAAGGAAGGAAAATTTATTTGCTCATGGTTTCCTTGGAAATTCTGGGTTCAGTCCATGTGAGACCAGCGTCTGGATCTCAGGACATGGTGGTGGGAAGCAGTGGTGGGCTCTGCTCATTACATCACGGAGGCTGGAAGCCAGAGAACACAAGTAAGAGGATCAGGGACAACATATAATTCCAAGGCCACACTCCCAAGGACCCACCTTCTCCAGCCATCCCCTACTTTTCTAGGTTAGCACTCAGATAAATCCATTATGATGGATTTATCTACTCATGAGATTACAACACTCATAACTATATCAACTCCAAACACTTATTTATGATCTCTTTAGGGGATATTCTATATCTAACTATAACAGTGGAGATACAGGAACAGACGGGATAAGACTGTGTGGGCTTTGCAGACATAATGAGGACTAGAACCATACTTCAGTAGTGATGAAAAGCCACCAAAAAATTACAGGGAGAGAGCTGACCTGATTCACTAGGTTGTTAAGCCCCATTGATAGAGGATGACAGTTCATGTGGTATAATGAGGTACAGACTGATAGGAATACACACACACACAACACTTAGAGCATTTCCCTCCGGGTCCTACCCTTCCCTCCCCTTCCCCATACATGCCTTTGAGATTGGCATTGGTAATTTAATATATGTACGTAGTATTATTTCAACTGTTCCCTCCTTTATGTCTCTATTCCTTCCTCCCTCCCCTAAACCCCTTCCATCACTCCACTGGAGTCTCTACTCCTCTATCTGAAGCTACCCTTATTTCCCAGTTTCTAGGTAGCTTCCACATATAAGCAAAAACATACAACTATTTGCTTTTTAAGACTGGTACTCTAATTTAGCATAATATTCTCATTTTCCAGCCTTTTTCCTGTAGTTCTTCAAGAACCACTGCACACATAAATACCCTCGCTTAGTAAAGCTCTCCCTGATTTTATCAACACTTGGTTTGTGTATCTTTTGCAAAATTTGTTAGCATTTTTATATCTTTCTCACATCTGTTTTCCCAACTTGTTTATCACTGCCTCAGCTTACCCACCTTTGCATTATCTATTAGTACTGACAGGGATTCTCACTAACTGCCAAATAAATGTGCAATAGTGGAAATCAGAAAATTAGGAATTCTAATTCCTTCTTTAATGTTTAGGAGATACGTAGCAATCATACAACTTTTAGTTTGCCATCACTGAACTTCAGACGACTGAACGTCTTTTAGTGGAGAAAATTATAATTATTTTGTGCATTCTGTGGTTGCTGTACCACATTAGACAGCATATGCGAGATGTGCAAAGAGAGATCACTACTTAGCCACCATCAGTATCGTACCACTTTAAAAATAAACCAACAACATTAAGGATGTATAACAGTCTTTCATTTCCACTTATTACATGGATAAGCCATTAATTTCACACTTCACAAAGAGCATCCTTTCCAGTATATAAAAGTCATAGAAGAAAATCAGAGTCACTTGGAATTTTCAAAGAAATGAAATGTACATAAACATAAAACAGAAAAGCCAACAAATATGGTCAAGTATTTTTATTCATTAGAAACTGTGCCATTTCTATTCAAATAAGTTTAAGCACTTTGAAAACACAATTATAAACATTTTTGTTCCTTTATGTTTTCAAGGCATTTTATCTTATTTGATTTAGTTTACATATCATGAAGCAGGTTAAAATAGACCTATTCCTATTTTACATTTAGAAAGTTAGAATGATTAAATAACCTTCAGAAAGAAATAGGTCAATATCAGGATTAGGATGAGTAGTTAATATTATTAATTACCTACCTCAAAATTGGACCATAACCACTAACCATTATAAAATTTAGAAAAAATACAATTGATTCTAGTTTTCCCTATTTGAAAGTTAGCATATAAAAATGACTTTTCATAAGAACTGAGCACTGAGTATGAAATGTAAGATCACTTTGTTCCTATCTTTGCTCTTATTGATTAGTAAGAATCATCTTAAGGGAACATTTCTAGAAGTTCCCAGAATGGTCATGGTGCATCTTCTGGATTAAACTTCTGTACATACATCCACCACATGCTCGTAAACCTACTATTGATTTAGCATTTGCTTAAAAGCAATAAAGTACTGCATATAATTGTAGACTAAAAAAATCAATAATTAATCCCAAAAGAAGAATATCCATTCTGCTCCCTGAAAGCAATACAGTATCTATAAAATGTGTTTATGTTAGGAATCTAAGACTTGGGATGAATCTGTCTCATCAATGCATTCTGAAAATTAAACATACTAAATTCTTGCACATAGTTACACACACACACAAACACACACACACACACACACACACACACACACACACACACAGATACAGATACAAAAACCCCATAAGTAAAGGGAAAATAATCCGAATGATCATATAAGAAAGATCATTTTTAAAGCCCCCAAAACATGCACAACCACTGTGCAGGTTTATGATTTGTTAAAACAGTTCTGAATTCACCAAGTAACCAGCTTACACTCAGAATCAGTCTTTAGAATAAATCCTGGAGTTCAAACCTTCCCTGGAAATATGATGATTTACAGGTCCTTTTGATGTTTATATTATTTTGTTATTCATCAAATCAGTAGTGCAATCAATTGGGTCATTCCATCAGTGGATGACTTGAAAAATAATTTTCACCTGCCAACCATTTGCAGAAAGCAGTCATAGGATCAAATAATATCAAGACTAAAAGATTTTCCCATTCCTGATGTTCCCATACTTTCTGCCACTGCTATTTTTATGTATTTAATAAAATGGTTAGCATAAAATAATTTTATTTTTATAGGATATCCAAATTATTTCTAGTCTCTTAAAGTGAGGCATTCACCATGCTATAAGGTCCTGGAGGAAAGAAGTCTCTCACCTTGTTGAAATTAAGAATAAACCAACTGTATTTCCCTGACAAATCCTAGAAGCTCACAATAGGCAATTGCTCAATGTTGTATTCACTTGAAATTCTAGTTAACTTGACACCCTCTCTTTCTATTAAAAATATGCACGACAAGGAAAGAGCTAGTGGCCGACTGTCTTTGGAATGCCAAAGGTTGTATCCAGTTCATCAGGTCCCTTCCTAGCTAATCTCAAATCCAGAGCTCTGTGGCTTTCTAAACACACAGTAGGAATTGTACCTTGTACCAAGTTAGTTATTTCATCTATGAGGATCAAAAAACAGAACACAAAAATTTTTGTATTCATGTTCTAAAAATATTCTAAGCAGTCTGAGAGAACATTTTAAAAACTTAGAATGTTTTATGGATATTTCATCAGTTACTTAATTATAACTTCCTTTAATTTCTGAAAGATGTGCCTTCTTTCTTCATTCTGAGGAATGACCATGCTGAATATGTTTAGGGACAGAATTTGATTAGAAAACTTGAATGCCATTATCAGTTCAAAGTTTTGCTTCCAATTTTAGCTTAGAAAGCTAGATTCAAATTCCCATTGAGCAGTAAAATTAATTAATCCTTCTATATTCTCTTTAAGGGCAATTATAACACTAATGTGGAAGAAAATTTTTCTGAACATTTCCTCAGCACAGTTTTAAAATTGCCTAAGTAGACATTGTAGGTTTTTAAAGTCATAGTAGTACCTAGGAAATTAAGATTTTGTGCATTTCGTTTTTGCAAGAAAGGTAGGGATCAATATTGCTGTCTTCTTGTTTGCAAAACATGACTTACTTTACTTAGTAACCTGGAGACAAAGTGCTTGAAAATAGATTACATAGTTTCTGAAGTCAAATTCAGTGAGACACCAAACTGGAGAGCTCTGGTACAAGGTAGATTTGCATTTCATTCTGTGTGAATTTTGCAACCAACCAATTAACCCCAAACCTACTTTCAAAGGGAATTGTTAAAACTAAAACAAGGAAAGGTATACCCTTCTAGACAAGTGAAAACATATATTAATATGTGCAGTCATGTATCACTTAATGATGGCAATACATTCTGAGAAACACATTGCTAGGTGATTTTTTTGCCATTATGCAGACACCATAGAATGTACTTACACAAACCTAGATGGCATAGGTCAATCCCTCAACATGGGCTTTTGATGTAATCACCACATGCAGTAAACACAAGGTATAGGAAGCTGCTGCTGCTGCTATAATACACCATGCTATTTTATAGTGAACATTTTTTCCTAAGTAGAAGGAGTACATGCTAAAAATAAGTAGTATAGTAAATACATAAACCAGTAACATAGTCTTCCATTGAAATTATCAAGTATTATGCACAGTATTAGTACATAATTATGTGTACTATACTTGGATAGGCAGCACAGCAGACTGGTTTACACCAGCATCGACACAAACATACAAGTAACACTTTTTGCTGCGATGTTATCATGACTATGAAATCACGAGGTGACAGGCATTTTTCAGCTCCATAATAATCTCATGGAACCACTGTTTTATACACAGTCCATCCTTTACCTGAACATTGCTATACTGTGCACAACTGCATCTATGCATATGTGTGTGTTATATACTTTACTCATATCTATACGTGCACATTGTGTACATGTACACACATACAGAAATGTTTTGAATATAGTTTTAGTCACTCATTTAGTAAATATCTACTTAGCGTGTGATAAGTGTTAACACTACTGTCAATGAGCTATTGCCACAAAAGTGCTGCTTAATAAAATATTCAAAGCATAGTGATTTAAAACAGTACTCACTGTGATGGCGCATGTGTCTGAAGGTCAGTGCGTGGTCTATTAATCTAGGCTGGGCTCAGCTACTCTCAGTTGAGTTGTTCATGTATCTGTGGGCTGCTCAGCTCACGCCTGTGTATATAGTTAAACCAGAAGCTCATGGCAAGAGCAAAAGAACCAGCAGGAAAGCAGAAACATGCAAAGGCCCTTTGAAGTGTATGCTCATATGTAGCATGCAGTTACTTCTGCCATGTTCTATGCGCTATTCATACGTGGTAAGGACAAAGATTCTACCTCTCTAGCCAAAGGAACCGTGGCAAGTCATGTAGCATGAGATGTGGATACGGGGATGCAGAAAGAATTGAAACCATACAGACAATCTACCACAAATCCTAATGTTCCCTTAGATGTGGAAGACCTCAGTAGGAGTCAAAAGAAACATATTGATAATCTAGGGGAAATAATACTTTCAAATTTTTTATTTCAATGTCTAATTTGTCAAAAGATATATTTCCTAATTCAGCAGAGCTGATAAATATTCATATGTTTATGAGTAGAAGGAAATGCACTCTTGGTACACAGTATCAGAAGAGAAAGGAATTGGTTCCCTTTCTTGCTTGCCTATCAGTTCTGCAGGAGCTCAAAAAACAGGGTGTTGGGAAATAGACAAACTTCATGTGCAGGGACCCCCCCATCTCTTACTCACTGTTTACATCCTTCTGGGCTGATAGAAATATTTGCTGCACCTCTGTCACTGTTGTTTTCTGTACATTTGCAAAGATCTGATCCCACACAAAGAAGTCTCAAAGAGTAACTAAAACGATCTTTATTCTTTCTTAGGAACTTGACAGCTGAAATAACAGAATGTAAATCCAAATTTTTCTAGCATGAAACCCATGACACTTCAAGTCCTCATTTCTCTCCTTCTGCTTAAACACGGCTCCACTGGGGAAGCCCCTGGGGAAAGCCAGCCCCTGACTTATTTGCCTTAGATCGAAAACTGCCAGCTGCCATCCCAGATACAGCATTCAGCTCCTGCCATAAAACCTTGCTTTGCGCTGACTCGATTTCAAATGAGCCATGAACTATTACGTTCTGGAGAAGCGGGAGATCTTACACTGGCTTTCTCGGCAGCCGCACACCAGCTGAAGCCACAGAAGAAACAGCGGAAGAGGTCATCATAGATTCAGGGATGTGTTTATAACTTGGAAAACAACTGTCACTTCGTGTTTTGAGAAGTATTCCGGAATCTGAAAGCTGGATGTTAAGGTGTTGAAAAGTGAGATGTTGTCATAGAAATAGGCAAGTTTGTTTCTGACCAGAGCAAAAGGTATTTGTGATCAATGCACATGAGCCCTGTTGCCTCACCATGGGAAGGGTTGTTTAATTGATGATTGGATGTTCAATTGTGAGTTGGCCCCAAATGGGTCTCCTGTTTGCTATTTCTTTTCCTTTCTCCAGCATCATGTGCTTGGTGTGCGTTTTAATGTCTAAATTTAAAGATGCACATGACACTTAACTCACAGTGGAAAATGCCTTCCAGCTGGCCCTCGCTGTCAAATGCAAATATGAAAATTCAGCTCAGCGCACTTCTGATATTATAATTGGCGTGTGTGGAAAGTGAATTCCAATGTGAAGTTATCATCTGCAGCTCCAACAGAAGCTGATAAAATACTTAATAGACTTTTAATAGAGCTTCTGATACCCAGTTCATGAAAAAGCACGCCACGCCATGCGATTCATTTCCTAACTTTCCATTGGCAGTGCGAGGCTTTCCTAAGAAAGATTCAGCGAGGTTTTTCTATGGAGTTCACTTATAGATTGGATGAAAGGGTCTCACAGCTGACAGCTTTTGTTAATAACTTTGCTTAGTAGAGAGGCAGAGGGGCTAGATGGAAAGAGCTAGAGAGAATCTTGTAAAAACAAACAAGATGCTAAGAAGTGGACTAGTGTAAAAAACTCCTTAATGTCAAAAATGTGTATTTCGTTCTACTGCATTCTGCTAAGAAAAAAACAAGGAAAAAGGCCGATTTTAATTAAAAACTGGACTCTAGAATTAGGAAATGAGAAGGAAAAAATAAATTTCTATTAAATGATTATTATTGTAGTATTCTTTCTCAAAACTGACAAAATTAACACATCATTTATAAAACAAATCATATTGCTTGAACATGAATTATAAGGTATGAAGAATACTATGTCTTTTGGATGGAAGAATAATGTTTTTTTATCCTGAAAGATGTCTGTGTCCCATGTCCTAATCCCGAGAGTCCTGTGACTATGTTGTCTTATGTAGCAAAGGAACTTTTGTAGATATGATTGGGATAAACGTCCTGACATGGGAAGATTACCCTGGATTATTTGGGTAGGCCCAATCGAATCATATGGGTCTGTAAAAGCAGAGAACCATTCCCAGCTGAAGAGATGTGAGAGGGAAGGATGGTCAGAAATCTATGCTGCTGGCTTTGAAGGTTGTTTTAGTTTTCTAGGGCTGCCTTAACAAAATACCATAGACTGGGTGTCTCAAAGAACAGAACTGTATTTCTCTCAGTTCTAGAGGCTAGAAGTGCAGATTGAGATGTTGGTGAGCTCGGTTTCTCCTGAGACCCCTTGATGGATCCTCACCTGGCCTCTGTTCTGAGCATGTTCAGTCCTAGTGTCTCTTCTTCTAATAAAGAAACCAGTCATATCGAACTCAGATCCACCATAATGACCATATTATTCACCCCTTTAAAGATTTTATCTCCAAATGTGCCTACATTTGGAGGTATTAGGGGTTGTGACTTTAATATGTATTTGGGGGAAACAATTTTGCATGTAACATAGATGGAAGAAGGGGCCCATGAATCATGGATTTAGAAAATAGCAAATGCCTGTTCCGGTGTATGTCCTTAAATGTTGGAATGGTCTGTCACTCAGGAAAAGCTTACTAATAAATCTTCTGGCAGGTGAGATCAGGTTGCAAGCAGATGAAAGTCAGGCTGAGTTTCAAACTCAAAATATTCTCATTCCCAAATGAGAGACTCAGAGCTATTAAAAGGTGGTAAGACTCACGTGAGCAATTCTCCAATACACATATACACCATGCGTTGTCCAATAATACTATGACAATAATAAGATGTGTCGTGCTCTTGCTACATGTCTAGAAGTGTGCCAATGATGTACCTGGATTATTTCATTTAATACTCACAAACCTATATGACACTTGAACATACACTGAAGAATATCCCTCACCGAGTAAAATATGTCATGTGCATAAACGTACTACTGTTTTTCAGATGTGCTTAGATTTTATTGTTAGGCATAAAATACAAAGGTACTTAATGGTATTTATGAACATAAAATAACATCTAAATGTTATTTTACTTTTACATTAAAATGACATTGTAAAATAGCAGTTAAATGTTATTTTGTTTTTATATCAAAATATTATTCTTATATTCAAATAATTTATAGATCAATTTATCACCTCAATACACAGAGACAGATAACTAAGATTCACTAGCACATACACTTATATATTTATCCAATAAAAACTTATCTCTTCCTACATATAATTTTCTTTACAGGGTTAGATTTTTAAATTTCGTCCTCCAAAAACTTATAGATATTTTTGATAGTCTCAAAATATGTTAATCAAACACTACAACTATAAAACCATTGAACAATAATGCCTAATATTTAATGAATACGTTCTGTGTATTTGCTGCTACATAGATGAACAGGTCATTCACAGTGACAGCATTTTAAATGGGTTATTTCCTTTGTATCTCCAAACAACATATAAGGTACTATAAATAGCCCTGTTTTACTAATGATAAAACTGAGTCATCAAAGGTTAAG